>QVNZ01013532.1:0-16553 GCA_014825645.1 Pseudomyrmex dendroicus | reverse complement strand
GGGTAGTACATAAAATGCACAGAAAACTTTTGAACAAGAATTAACAACTTTACATTAGTCTCTTAGTTCGGTGATATCAGTCCCTTGAGAAGATCGAAACTATTCCCATCCGGATGGACGGTAAATCTTGCGCCTGTGTCCGCTTGTACTTTCAAAAAACCGAAATCATCGATACCTAATATCGTAACATTTTTGGATTTTCCGCTTGAGTCTATCACTGTGACATTTGCATTTCTAAAAGTACGAAAATTATACATAATATGTATTCGATTACGTATATTTCGATATATTATCGCGAAAGCATCGTCTACTCACTTGTGCAACCAATATTTGTAATAGAGATCATAAAAACTGTCCATATTATCGTTTTGACACTTGTCCAAGTTATTTTCCAGTTCGTTGAAAACAAGTGCTAAGTACTTTTCGTAAGAGAACGTATCTAATTTTGTACCATGTTTTTGATTATATTGAACGATTACATCGTTGATACACGTTGTGGGCTTGCTATTGCTGAGATTTACACCAGCACCTGAAATTCCATATTCAGTAATATTTGTGTAAGTTTATCTTCGTTAAAATTCACATTTAAATTGATAGTTACATACCGATATTGCAAATACATAACGACTGTTCTACTAAAGTAGATACGATCAGGCCACCAATTTTGGTCGAATTCGCATAGATATCATTAGGCCATTTCAGTCTGAGGTCGATGTCCTTAAAATAAATCAATTAATTGATATTCAACTGTGTGTATCTTACCAATAGTGTGTAACATAACACTCGATCTGTTAACAATTTCATGAAACTTCATGCGAAGATGCAGAATTATGACAGTGAAACGAAATACCTCGTATCCCGGTTGAGATCTTACAGCTGATACAAGCGCTACGGCAGCAATATGTTGAAGAAGCGAGATGCGACTACTGAGTACAGAATCCTTAGGAATGTGAACTTGTACAGTAAACATGGCACAACCTATTGGACTGAGCCATACATTGCGACCTCGACCTAAAAATAATACAAGATCTTTTTTTTCTGCACGCGTAACCGATAAACAAATAAATAGTACCGTGTCCTTGTGTTTGTTGCCGTGGAATAACCGTTAGTCCATGTTCCAAGTGGCCTTCGGTCGCGTGCATAGATGACGCTAAAATTTCTGCATATATTACCAAGCGACCTAAGGCCTTTGTACTAAGATACTGAAATAAGAGAATTGATTTTCTCAGATTTAAATACTTCAAAGTAAAAAAACTTTTATGTTCTCTTCTTATATTTAATCGCATATTGCTCTTTAAAGTTTTACACAAACAAGATTTATTTATGTCGCGAGATTTGCTATTTTTTTTTTTTATTATTTCATATACGAATTAAAATACACGCGTACTTACATTGTAATAATCCACAGTCGAGAAATGAGTCGGACACAAATGCATCATAATCGGAAGAAAAGAAGCCGATGGAGCTTTCGCGTTGCGCGCATCTTTGTAAAACTGAATAACTAATTTTGACAATGTCAGTACATCATCCTCATTCAGCCCTTTCAGGTTCCTAAGCATTCTTACTTTCATCTACAATCGTAAAGAGATCTGTAGTATTTTTAAAGGATATATAATAGTAAGTCACAGTGTTGAGTTCGATTGTTCTTTACAAAAATTTTACCTCAAATTTGCCTAAAAAATAACCGTGAGTATATTTTACGGTCGGTTCGGTGATATTTTTAATCTTTGTCGTCTCGATCTCTAGATGCGTGCTAAGCAGATCGTTGATTATCTCTAAACGTGCGGCGTTGCTCTCTTTCAGCGCCTTAAATTTATATTCCTCGTATTCGTATTGCGTTGGATCTACTTCTAAATGGATTTGGGAAAACACCACTTTACCGCCGCTACTAGCCAGAGTCGCGAGCAATATACTCGGATTGTGCCACGTTTCTTCCGTGCCCAAAACTCTCACGTCGAACGAATGAAATTCTCCTCTTTTGTCTTTGATTCTGGTCGATGTCGGAGGATTCAGTACGGATGATCTGCGAGAAATGATATAGTCAGATGTCTATGTAGTTTTGCTCGTGATACAGAAGATAATTTTTTTTATTTTGAATATATACATATTTTTCTCTCTTTCTCTCTGGAGAAAGTGTTACCTTGTGTCTTCCTGATCTTGAGAAAACCGAGCTCGCACAGGAGACGCGTGATAGCAAAAAATATGATGCATCATACGCACACGTTTCCATTTGCCGTAAGAAAAGTGGACGAGTTCGTTTTCCCGTACCTCCGCGGTTTTGAAAGACGGTAGCAGGGTGTGCAGCATGTCAGAGCATAACGCTAGAAGCTTACCCCCATGTATGATATATTCTACAAGTTGAGCGCCAATTTCGGCATCAACATTTCCGCAAATAACAGCTAACGCAACTTGATCCGTCCACACGTTTGAGCGAGCTTCTTCTCTTGATAATTCGTAAATGACGTATCTAACGAAGAGACGATTAACGAAATTCAAATTCTTCCATCTTGTCCAAACCCAAGATCTATAACGTAAACATACCTATCCGGTTCTAGCGTTTTTTGTAGCACGTTTATTACATTAGTAATTGCATCCGGACTGTCTGCATAAACGACTATCGTTGGTGGTTTAACGACTTTGCTAATTTTCTCTTTTTCTTTTATTTTCGAACTTCTGCAAATTAATGATTTATATATGAATCATTACTGCGTTTATAAAACGCAATATATATATGGTGTTACTTACGTAATAGCGGCTGGGAAATCTGTAGTTCTTTCAGTGGGTTTACTCTGAGAAATATTCATAGTAGAAATTTTACTATCGATATCAAGTAATGTATTGTCTTTTCGTTCCATAGCACTAGATAACTGGGTTTTAACTAAATCGTCAAATTTATCTTTTCCACTAGTTGCTGTAGGCACTTTCTCTGTTGGTGTAGATGAGTTTATATCAGATTGCACACTGGATTTTGTAACGGAAGTTGCAATTGGCGTTGAAGGAGGCGTTGCTGGTGTAGAAACGCTCGATGTTTTAACATCTGAAATATGAAAAATTAAATATACAAAAATTTACACAAGCAATGAGTTCTATATAATATTAAAAGAAAAATTTATTCAACTTGGCTGTAAGAAGAAGAATTGAACAATGATGGTGCATGTTAACGAATTTATATTACAAAATGTAATAAGCAACACGTTTCGAAAACTCTAAAGTCCTAAAAGTTTTTATAATTAAAGTGAAAGCTGGTATCACTAAATAGAAAGTAAAAAAACAAATACAAAGTTACCAAGAGGTTATCAAGAGACGCGTGAACACATCGAAGAATAATAAGAGAGTGAGTCGGTTATTCAAATCAGTCGGAATAAATGACGTACGAAATCACGTGAACATAATAAGGGGGGATGAAAACAAGAAGTCATGAAACGATATCGCTTGTAAGTGACTCATGTTTACAGCCACATACACACAAAAGTGATATTTGTATTTCTAAATTTAATAAATGCAAAACATTAATTTGCTCCGAAAATAGATAATTTTCGTAGACACATAGAACACTACAACGAAAAGATATGTACACGCAAAGATAATATACATTTGATTTTCTTCGCACATACCATTAGTTTCAGTAGTTCCTGCAGCACTCGAATTTATTTCAGTGTTCGGATCTTTGTTTTGTGGATGTACGATCACGCCAGATACTTGAGCAACTTCTGTAGGCTTATTTTGATCTGACGCAATTCTAGCCGCGTAACTTACTGCGCGAAGAATATCTAAACAGATAAATATGTTTCAAATATGATAAGAATTTTACGAATAACACGTACGTAGTAATAATAAAGAAATACAACTTGCCTTTCTCTGGCGGCAAGAAAAAATTTTCACTGTCATAAATACACGGTTTACCTGACACCACAACAGCTGAAAAGATGAAGCAATGAGATAATGTCGTTAAATTAAAATTATATTTTGAAAAAACAATGGTGATTACATACATTGTATACGCGTTAGAAATAAATTATTATTAATGTAATTTTGTCCTTGCATGATCGCAATGATAAAACTTGTAATACAATCGATATTAGTTTCTAGAATAAAACTGATATTATCATTTGTCGTCCACGATGTGATTAGACCGTAGTCTTCAAGCTGCAAAATAAGCGAAATAATGTAGAATACAATAATTGCAGCACCTATATGTGAAATGATTAAATTCATATGTAGAATATGTGATGAGTAAAAATCAAAATCAATTAGAAATTTAATTTTACTTTTGTAGTGATCATTGAAGTCTGAGGTCTGTAAGTCTCGAAGTCTGCTTCCACAAGAATGTGCATCTTGTGATCAGCTTCGTCTAAAGTCTTGAAACTATTGTTCATATTCAAGGGAAACAATGAATTTCCTTGTGGACAGCTCACCCAATCCCACACACTGATCTGTTGCTGTTGAAATAATAAAATTTACAACAATTGCTCCATTTCATAATCTAGAGGATAAACATAAAAATAGCACAGGCTATTAATAACATATGTACTTGGGGATATATAGTGCATAATTTCATGTCATCTTGATACCACAATAATTCACCAAGTTTAGCAAGATCCTTATTAAGACACAAGTGAGAACTCATGAAGTTCTCGTCCTGCCTAGGTTCATTATAGTCTAAAATAACAATATAAATTTATATTTTTAGATTAATATTTTTCTTTTCTTCAATGATGAAAATGCAGAGAATCGCATAGAATTACCTCCGTTCATCAAATGCTGAGGTGATTTAATGTAAAGCATAAAGGAAGAACTACGTTTGTTTCCCTTAAAAATAGACTGCATGTGCTTTTTTAAAAAAGATATCCTTCTAGACTGGGTAACTGTAGCTACCATATAAAGGAACGTCAGCAGCATCTTTCAATAAGTATATATAATTTGTAAAAGTTTTTTGAAACGTTATACTTTAATCCTTGTCACAGGTTTTAATTCTGAAAAATAATAAATACACTTATAAAAATAGATATATAAAATAAACACATGTCAACAAATATTATTGCCTCAAATTGCTCAATCTAATAAAAAAGTGAAAAATAAAAAAAGAAAGGGGAAAGAAAAGGAAAACATGCTTCTTTCCCTAATTTTAATATATAGGTTGAGTGTAAGTGCATATATATTTAAAATTATAAACATGCTCTGTGTGTGTGATATGATAAATACAAAACTCTACCATGTTATTTCTTAAAGCAATAGAGATACAACCAGGAACTATTGCCCAGAATATATAGTGACAATTGTATTTCTATAAAAAACAAAACTCTGAAGATTTTTCCCCTTTTAATATATACAAATATTTGACCCTCTCATGAATTGGAAGCAATTGATATAAATGAGGAGCAATATAAATGAGTCAATATTTTTATATTTTTCCATCATACATGCAAGTAAACGTAAGCATATCTGATGAAATTATACAAGGCTGTCAAGACGATTTGCAATCGCAAATTTAAATCGGCGAGACTGTTCGCATCCTCACGTGCTACGTACCGTACTCCGTATAATCACGACTGGATGCATTTTGCTCCAATTTCGCTCTTTCCTATTCCTGTTTCAGCAGAATCAAAGCAAAGCGCAGAAGCGGTATCGAGGCTCTCGAGAATATCGATACTTGCTAAGGCCAACTTATCAAGCGTGAGAATCAACGGAATTAGATTCCATCAATCTTTCTGATTGGAAATGTTTTGCGATTAATAATTTGCGCAATGTTGCATTTTTCTCACCTATTTTTACACAAACTAAAATATTTTTCGGCAAAAACATATTCCTTCAACGCTCGGTTTTCAGGGAATCGTGTATTTGTTTTTGCTATGACGAGGTTATAAAATATAACCTCGACGGACGCGACTTTATCGATGCATGAAAATGACTTTATCGATACATTTGTCACGTGAATGTCAACGTATCGCACGTGTATGTTTCCCTCTCTGTATTTATTTCAATCAGACGCAAATTGAAGAACATGATCGGTTACAAAAGTCTTTGCACGAGTGTTATGAAAAAAAGTCGAATGATAAACAAATGTTTGACAACTGTGCCGGTTAAACGTCAATGTTCGAGGACAACAAGTGCATCTCCGGAAGATGACGAGAAGACAACACATTTTGGTTACCAAACAGTCAGGGAAAGTGAAAAAGTGAAGGAAGGTAATTTTGTGTTGTTTCTATCAAACTGTTTACTATTTACTGTTTGTCTTGTTTGTGTGAAGGAGTTGTGCAAAAGTTAATACTGACTGTTTTCCAATGTAGTGTTCAACAGATATTGCATACGCAATTTTTAATCCTCTAACAATACATATATTTCTCTTTCAGTGTATAATGTATTTGAGAATGTTGCCAAATCTTACGACATAATGAATGACGCAATGAGTTTTGGTATCCATCGTATTTGGAAAGATATTTTTGTTCAGGAATTAGGACCTACTCACGGTACCAGTCTCTTGGATTCTGCCGGTGGCACAGGCGACATTACATTTCGATATATGAATTTTCTAAGAAAAACACCAAACCCGAACAACATATGTAGTCACGTAACTGTGTGCGATATAAATCAGAATATGCTAGATGTTGGAAAAGAGCGAGCGAATAGATTGGGTTTGTCACAGCAGAGCAATTGCAGTATTACGTGGAAACAGGAAGATGCGGAGAATCTCTCATTTCCTGAAGACTCTTTCACCGCCTACACAATAGCATTTGGAATAAGAAACGTGACGCATATTGATAAGGTATTCAGGCTTATCTGTTAATTATTCTTGTTGTTCTTGAAAGTATTGTGTTAAAAATACATTTATGTTTTCCTGTACAACATATTGCTCTGTAGTAAACTTATAATAAATAGAAATTATGTTTATCAGTGTCTGAAAATGAGTCAATTTTTGTAGGTGTTGTTCGAGGCATACAGGGTCTTAAAGCCAGGAGGAAGATTTTTGTGCTTAGAATTTAGTCATGTTACCAATGAAACTTTGCAATGGTACGTGTATGACAAAAAGCTAAATCATAGAGTAATGCAACACGAGCTACAGCAACACTTTCTTAAATGACCATTTCAGGTTGTACGATCAGTATTCTTTTCAAATGATACCTGTAATGGGACAGTTGATCGCGGGACAATGGAAAGCTTATCAGTATCTTGTAGAAAGCATAAGAAGATTTCCGAAGCAAGAGGAATTCAAAGTATTTTTAATTTCCAATTGTTTATTTCTCTCATTGCTCTGTGCTGCATTGGTTTTTTTTTTTAATTCAATAATATTTTTGTGATTGCAATGTTCTTTTTCAGGATATGATAGAAACTGCGGGATTCAGGAACGTGACGTATACCAATCTTACGTTTGGCGTAGTAGCTATTCACTCGGGATTTAAGTTATAAAAATAAAATTATTAATAAAACACCAATGGTTTTTGAAAGAAGATTTGTGGAAGACAATACATCAATATAATAAAAATACAAGTAAAACGGTTTTAATTAACACTGAAGGAGAGACAGTGTTAATTAAAAATTTAAAAATATTTTATTACATATTTTGTATTTATTTATTACAATTTATAAAAAATTAAATGAATAGAAAAGATGGAAAGCGGAAATGTTTCTATAAATTATCAAAAAAAAAAAAACATGTATGTGCAATACACGTTTCATTCAATCACAGTTGTTTTATTAATATTGATGATTTTTTTGTTATTTCAAATAGAAATTTCTTTTATCAACAGAGTTCACGGCAATTTGGTGATTCTCTAGCGACGTGTTCAAAACCGAATCTCTCACCGCTGGTTTACATTTAAGCTACTACCACCTGTCCGAGTGTGAAATTCACTTGCCTAATATCGCTCTATGCCTGCAACTTGCTACATTGCGTAAGAGTCGTGCGACTCTTGGGTGCTTCGCACTTAGGATGATGCTATCACCAATGCCTATCGCGATTTACGCGCCTCTACGCGGGTCGGTTCCGCGACTCGCTCTCTCGTAAATGGACCCTTAGTAGATGTACACATTGAACATACATGCAATAACACTTTTGACAAGATAGTAGAGAAAGAAAGACGATCGCTTTCTTGAAGCTGATACATGTACGCGAATTTATGTCAGAGATATCAGAATTTTTAGATGCGATCAGCAGAATTGAAAGATGACTCGAAGGAAAGCGCGAAATAACAATAAAAGTAACATAGTAAAAAATAAAGATAACAAAAAAAAATTATAAAAAATTTAAACGAATAGAAAAGATGGAAAGCGGAAAATGGGAAAGAGGAAGTTTTTCAACGCTCCGACAACCGGGGAAGGGGAAGACGACGCGACCTAGTGAGGAGAAGAGATGTCGTGTCTCCTATTATAACGAATCGAAGGCCGTCGAGGCAAGGAGGGATTCACATTCTACGTGGCGTAATATCTAAATGCGTCATGCGCGGCAGTGCTTTCTCTAGGAGGTGAAAATTCTTAACTTTCTTCGAACTATAGAGCATTCCCGCCTGTCGATGATGCTTTGGACGCGCTCCCACAGACTTTTCAACGTACATACATAGGTTTGTCTATTATCGAAGCCGTATAAGTTCTCCTTACTTCCCGGTGTGTTACTGGCGCCGGTGTGTGAATGGTATTCCTTATAAGTTATATCACCCCGCGCGCGGTTCTCTCCAATTTCGTCGGCGCAAAACTTTTCGCGCGAAATCGCGTATCTCGGCGTGTATATAAAAATAAATTTGTTTACGAATTATGTAGACTTTTTTAAAACCACGTCAAAGAGACGTTGAATTCTATGCTATGAATTAACATCTGAATGTTTTGAGATGGTTGTTTGATCGTTTGGAATCGGTTCTTTCTTCCGCGCCGAAAGAGAGAACGTCAGAGAGATCGCACAACACAAAAGACAGGTATAATTTACCGAGCGATAGAATTGGAGATTAGATCTCAATTCCGGAAGAGAGTTCGCGCAGTCGGTTGTGTATCGGAAGAAGATACAGAATCGCGATGTAACTTCTTGCGCCGAGTCGTACATATCGATTTTCCTGACCCCGGCGACCGCGTGCCCCTTCCGCCTATCTGATACTTCCTGGAAAGTACATAATGCCGCGCTACCGCTTCTCCGATGTCTATGGTTTATATATCCCCGTCTCTGCTAACGAAGAAATTTGGTGTTGCCTGCGTTGCGCAACGTATATTCATTTCTCGGAAAGCGAAGATGCGTCGCGAAGTAACCTGAGACTGTTTTCTCGATTGACGCATTACTTGTACATATCTCAAGTAAGAAGTAGATTATGGATTTTTTCTTAGAGCAAATATACGCATTATATTAAAAAAAAAAAAGAATAATATTTAGATAAAAATATTCAATATAACATTTTTCAAATATTTTTTTCGCAACAGAGACGTTATTTTTACAAATGAAACGCGTGAAAATCGTACGTCATCTGTGAACTTTGTTCTCCGAGATTGCGCGATCTTAAAAGGTACGAACCTGCAATTATATTCTCGAGAACGGATTTCGATGGTACAAACGCGATGCGAACGACGATGGGTATCGTCGCGGGAATTCAACGTCGCGCGCTAATTACTTGAACCCATTAAATGACGAATCGGTGACCGTTCTAGATTACGTCAGCAGATACGTCGAGAGTATCGCGCCGATTAATCGAGAGCAACAGGCGAGAGCGCGAGCGCGAGTATCGAGTTCCCAGGATGTCGGGATCGAGATGTGTTTCCGTTTCGCGAACTTAAAAAAAAAACAGATTTTAGAGAGCGAACGATCCGCGGGCAGAGAACAAATAGAATATATTGAACGTTCTGATGGAACGTTCACGCGGAAGGAAACCCTATTGTTTCGCGTGCTCAGCGCAATTAATTATATTATTCGTCTTATATATGATCTCTTTTCTATACAATATCGAGAGAGACCCCAAGTGTTGGCAACTCGGCGCGCGTTGCGATGTTACAAATATCATAAAAAATCTGCACGTCTTCCGTGCGTAAAAAAGATTCTCGCAGCAAGAAATATTGTGAATTCGAAAATTGTTGCAAAAAATTTGTCTGAGAGGTACGCAAATGAGAAATCATCGTTAGGAAGAAGCAAGCGCGTTGCGCAATCGATCTGTCAGATTTCGATCGAAAAAAAAAACAATCGTAAAAGGCAATTCCGTGTGCTTATCATCGACATTGAATAAGCGCATTCGACGACAGTTTGTAGTCGCTGACGATCTAATATTGGAAAGAAGAGAAAGTGTTGAGAGATAACGTGGCACTTTGCATACATCTCTAGCTCTCTTCTCTCTTCTCGTGACATTACAATTATAAGGCCATTTGCCCCGCTCAAAAGCACAACACCGGCTTATAATCGACGAGAACATATGAGGGAACATGTGAAAGAGCACATGTTATGTGCGGTTCAACAAATATTATTTCAGTGTACACCGGTGTATCGTCAATCACCGATCTTACAACATGCGTTACGTTTGCGCGCGTTCCCCTCCTTTTTTGTCATTTAACTATGCGATTTACAATTACATACTCAATGATTAAATCGATAATTTAAAAATTTGATAGATTTCTTTTGCGCACTTTTTATTCTTGTAACGTTTTTTTATTTCAAGTTTCTCGATTTTGTCTCTCGAGTAGACGATACAAAAAAAAAAACATACACGTTTCTAATTAAATGCTCGTCGATCTTAGCGAAATCAGATGATCAAGTTGAAAACGTTCTCGTTGTTGCAAACTAGGTATTGCAGATACGATCCGCGGAGGCATAACGAAACGAGAACACGTCAGAATTCGCGAAACAAGTGAAAGATACGATAGAGCGAACGGAAAATGCAAGTAGTAGGTTATTAAAATAAAGAACGGTGTCCTCGCGCGCTCTTACGAGCGTAACTCGGGTAATAGCAAAGAGGCGTGTTAAAAATTAAACTGGGCTCCTCGAGAGTGAACGAGAACAAAATTGTTCCTATACTCTCGACCGGACGTTCCGAGATGCGCGAGATACGTATGTCCCAAGCGAAGCGCTCGAAGGTAGAAAGGATCGAAGGACCGTCGGCAAATGATCGTTTCGCCGCGTTCTCGCCTATTTAGTCCGTATAGTTTCACGGACGGAAAGTTAATTCTCACGAAGTGTCTTTAAAACGTTACAAAAGGAAAAACATAATTGACTAATTATTTATGTCACAAAATAATGTAAAAATAGATAAACTTCTTTTGGACGTGCGAAATATATACGTTTTTTGACGTGCAAGTTAATAACACGTAGGAAAAATTTCAGAATTGAATGAACAATTCTAAAAATTTATACAAGATAGCTACCTTGTATTGCATATATAATGTGAATTTTGTCGCCCAGTGAAATTTTTTAAAAAATTTTCAATGCGAAAAAGACGGATCAAAAGTCGGATCTTTCGCGTGCAGTTAAGCGAATTAAATGGGATCAAGCGGATAATTTATATACAGTGTAATGCAAATTAACATCCTATATTTTACAATTGTTTGATTTGAATTTTCTACGTGTATTAATTTACACACGTTAACAAATATATATATATTATTATTAATATATATAATATATATATATATATATAATTAATATATATATTATTATTAACATATATATATATATATTTCGCACATACATGCGCGGTGTATGGCTGTGAAGTCCTATTTCGTGATTTAAGTTTTATTGAAGTCGCGATTGTTTGTCGTCTAAATATTTAAAAAGTAAACACATAAACACTCGTCGCAAGGTGAGACAATGAGATCGTAAAATTTAAATTGGTATGAATTTATATTGCCCCGAGCCAAATTTTCTCGCGATAGAAACCCGCGCGCGGCGTCGCGTTTTGCACGCGACTACCGTTGACGGGAATTTCGTCATAAATAAAGTTTCTCGAGAAACGTTATTTGCACATAACTCATTTGTCGACTGTCACACACGTCGTCCAAAAGTCTATCTCAGACCTGTGTGTGTATCTTTCTCTCGGGGCTTTTCTGCATCTGCGCGAGTTTTCGTTTGACCCTCGTTATTGTGAGCGACGCTCTCGATACTTGCGATTCTCGATCGAAGAGAACGGACAACGTTGTTGAACGCGGTCGCCTCGCGGTAGATCGAGCGAAATTCGAGAGGAATTCGCTCTCTGTACGAGGTACCTCGCATCGTGCTCTAACGAGTTTCTTCTTACACGTTCGGCTTCTTGCCGACCGCTCGATTACATCTCGCAATAAATATTGCGCAATTTTAATTTATATCTCTCCGCCTCCCGGAGAACGTGAGAAAAATTCTCTCCCGATTGTCCGACGTTTCAGCGAGAAATCGATATCGATTCTTTTACAGAACCTTTTGTACATATATACGGTATTTTCAGTTTATGGGAAGAGTTTTGTTTGCGTAAAATGTCGAATTCGCGTAAAAATTGAATTTGTTCGCGCGGATTGTCGTCGCAAAATGTTTTTCTCAAACAGCAACGAAACTCGCGGCGTTTTATCCCGACGATCTCGCGAAATTTCACTCCTTCAAAGTTGTACGTATATATATACGGACGTTTAGCGGTTTGCCTGGAGAGAGAACGTGGAATTTCACGAGAAAAGAGATATATCCTACCATTATCATTATATTCTCTACGTTACAAACGTATAATATGTAGCTCAAAGTTGCGTTACGTGCGCACATATACGTGTGTGTGCGCGCGCGCGTTGCATAACCGCGGTCGCGGAAAAAAGAATGCATATATATGATATTCCACATTTGCGACGGAACGTCGGTCGTCTAATTTGTCCGGTAACGTGGATTACATTACGTCTCACGCTAATTTACGACGGTTGAAGTGTATCTGTCGGTCGTTAATGTACAGTTTTCCGTATGCATATTTAACGTCGTATTGCGTCAGAACAAGAGAATTTCTTTCAGTTTTTTTTTTTTTTTTACACAAAAGAAACGCGCAGCCGGCGCGTTTTGAATTGTTTCAAATACAATGCGCGAATTTCGCTGTTATTAAATATCAACAGAATTGCTCGCGCGTTTCATTTAAATTTTAAATGCGCGAGGTAAACGTCCCGTTGCGCCACCGGAAATGTGCCACTGGCCGTATATTTATTAAAGAAGTAAATTGTCAAATACGCAAATATATTAATTGCAACAATTTCTCAATGTTTCAAGTATTTTTTAAAATATGTTTTTAATTACTGGTTTCTCTAACTTTACATTTTTTCATAAATACTTTGTATTTTTATAATTATTTCTAATTATTTATCATTCTTTATATAATGTCCGGCCGGATATAATTATTAAAAAATAATTGCAAGTAATTAAAAGTGATCCGGTCATTAGGGCAGTTACTTTAAGAAAAGAATATAAACTGTCGGTTATAAACGGGAGTAAATACGATATTGAAACTAGACGATCGGCAACGCGGCGCATTGAGAAAGATTCTTCTTCTTCGTGAAACTTCGACTTTAATTTCTTCTCGATTTTCAGTTTGTTGTACGAACCGCGTATGGAATCGGGACTCTTTTTCTCTCTCTCTCGGCCTCGATAGTCGCTGTCAATCGCAAGACTCTCCGCACGCAATCGATAAAGATCGAGGTTCCGAGCGAAGTGAGAAAAACGAGAACACGACAAAGGGACTCGCCGTTGGTCTCGGGAAAGTTCAATTCCTTCTCGAGGAAAAAAAGAATAACAAAAAGAGCACGTCTTCGCGCGCGTACATATTCGGGTCAAATGAATTTCGAGGTCCCTTTCTCCCTCTCTCTCTTTCTCTCTCTCTCTTGTTCTCTCTCTGTCTTTCTCTCTCTCTCTTGTTTCTCTTTTCTCTCTCCTCTTTCTGTCTTTCTCTCTACATTCTCTGGCGAGGTAAGAGCTTCCTCGCGGGGAAGGAAGACTTTCGGTTTCGCAACGAAGGTGGACGATAATTCAATATAATGCGCCAACAGCCGCAGAGAGCACTTTACTTTATTTTAGATATTCTACGCGTTTGAAGCATCTGTCGGACATCAAAGGAAAACACGCGCTTGCTTTTACCGCAATCCTTTTATCGCGATATTATACATGCAAAAACAATCCTCATGTGTGCGCATATAATCTTTTACGACCAGAATTTCTCTCCTAACTCGGTCTCGATATAATAACATTTCTATTCAATTTATCTTCTTACGTACAAATAAAGTTGTACCATTATACTTAGGTAAGCAACTTGTAAGCTTTCTGGCTTTTATTTATTATTTAAAAGGTTATTTAAAGCATTTACTTTGTTTTCTTATTATGTAATTTCTGTACTAGCGTCTTTAAAGTTATGATTATTATTATCATCATCGTTAATATTATTACATTATTCTCAGAGTTAATTTATATATTTATACATACGACATTTGCGATTTAAATCGATGTCGAATTTTTTACTTTACTTCCGTCTGATTTGCATTTGCCGTTGGATGATTAAAAGATCGGAACTGAGCGAGAAATCTGATTTGCGTTTGTTTCGTTATTACGTCATATTATATCATATCATTTCTGAATTGATTTCCGAAATTGTAAACGATATATGTGCGCGCATACAAAGACACCGGTTTCTTCGAACGCGCGTGAAAAAGACGCGTCGCGCGAGGCCAAAAGTTTTTTCGTCGACCAACGTCCCGAATCTCCGGAGAACTCGTTCTGCTTGTGATCTACTTCTCTCGTGGCGTGTACGCACACACGATCACGAAATAAGCTCTCGACTTAAGCGTGCGCGCGTATTTTGCTACAGATTTTATCTTCTCACATTATGTGATGACGACAAAAGTAAGGATTTTGATTTAATTTATTTGCCCCGGATTTTTTCTTCTCTTTCTCTCTCTCTCGTCTCTTCCTTCGCGCTTCCGAGGGACGGCAACCGAAATTTTCAAGTTCCTTTTCTCTTCCTGCTAAAGTTTTTCGGCCGCGCGGAAATAGTCAATTTCATTGTTTCTCAGCTTTCGGTGCGGGAAGCGTCGGCTTTACCGCGAATTACTTGGTCAATCGCGAAGCGGTTGAAAAGAGAGAGATGAGCGATACGTAAACGTTTTTTATATAATAAAACTTCCAGGTGTAATGAAAGTCCCTCTCAAAGTTGGATTATTATTAAAGTTTGATTTGCTCGACGGATGAACGTTATTATATAACGAGTAAAAATATAAAAGTAAAATATTTGTTGTGATAACATTAACACGTACACGTGATAAATAAAATATTAATATATAAAATATTAAAAAAAATAAATGTACAGAGAGTGTTTTCGCGCGCGCGGTAAAAATAATAATGATGTGTCTTTATTAAGTATAAATAAGAAATAAAAAACGGGAATAACAAAAGTTCTAGATCTAACGGACGAGCTCTAGTAGGCTTTTTGGATGTCTTATCTGAGAGATTTACAGAAAGTAAAAGATTAAAATTAAGTTAACTGACTAGAAAGAAATCACCGAAAGAAAAAAAAATTAAGCCTCTCTCGTAAACAGGTTGTACTTAATAAATTAATATCTCATTTTAAATTTCTTACAAATGAAAGCGAACGAAATGATTTTCGGTCACCAACAACGGCTTTTCGCAATGCGACACGCACGATTTATATCGACGTCTGAGTGAGCTTGAACAAGTTCGCATAATAAGTCTTAGAATGTTTCCTAAATGACGTTACGTAAACGAGTGTGCGATAACTACTAATTACACGTAATGCACACAATACAATATCGAACGAAATTGGTTCCGAGGTTTCGCAGATGCTTGACGCCCGCACTTGCCAGTCGCACTTTCTATAGACGCGCCGAAATGTCTCTCCTCTCTCGACTGTGTACACGTAATACGCGCGATAATGTGTCCACGCCATAAAAGTTAAGTTTGTTTCCTTTTTTTCCCATAGTGTCGAATAGACGGACTTTTACGTCATCGGTTATCGCAATCGTCCACAATGATCGTCCACAGAGCATATACTCGCGCGAAGTTCACCTTTTTTCTGCCTTCGTCAATTCTCCGCGAAGCTGCGTTCAAGCTCAATGTGAAGAAAGCATAATTATCTTATCGCGTTTTTCATCGCGGCACTTCCACCCGTCACGGTTTGAGATGGTAATTTGTCACGCGGCGAATATCGATCTGTACGTAAGCGAAATTACAGGGAGGAGCGAATGATGCTTTTACAGACCGAGATGGCAGACTGCAAACGTGTAATTTTGCGGGTTGCATAATTAGTGCATGTATAATCTCTCTCTTTAAACGTCCGAGTTAAAGAGAATTATGTTTTGAATCTTTGTTGAACGATCGCGCGACATCAATGACTGTGACAATTTAATATTTTAACACACGTTCGCGTTTTTCTTTACACAAAAAATGATTGATCGAAATGATTTTTGTGAATAACAAAAATAACAAAATAACGCGCGCTGTCGCGTTAACGCACGTTTTAATCTCCGCGAAAGAAAGTAAATTAACGTACAAAGATGTTTTTCGACGTTTCGGTATAAAAATGACACTAACGCGGTTCAAACCCGAAAAACATCTTTGTATGTTAATACAACACACCGCGAAAGTATCAAATATCAGA
>QVNZ01013531.1:0-27351 GCA_014825645.1 Pseudomyrmex dendroicus | reverse complement strand
CTATTATTTCTCCTACAGGTGTGCAAACTCTTGAGACACGTTGCACTTTCGGAATCGTTGCAAGTATCGGCCAAGTTCACGGAGATCAACTTGAGAATATACGGTCCGCAAGTCGTAACGGCCGCGCACACACTGGCCAGGCATCCCACTAGTAAGATAGCCAAGGAAAATCTCGAGGGTGAGTCATCTCTTGAGAGAAAGATTTTCTGATATATTTAAATTGGTGGTAGTAA
Organism: Pseudomyrmex dendroicus; assembly: GCA_014825645.1. Taxonomy (NCBI): domain Eukaryota; kingdom Metazoa; phylum Arthropoda; class Insecta; order Hymenoptera; family Formicidae; genus Pseudomyrmex; species Pseudomyrmex dendroicus. The sequence continues at coordinate 27,118 of QVNZ01013531.1, read as the reverse complement.
CTTATAATTTTAAAAACTTAACCGTTTTAATATTTTTGGTTCTAATATTTCGCAGTATTTACCGACATGTGGCAGTGGCTAATGAGTGACGTAACGACAGTAGCGAAAGATGTGCTAGAACTCAGTCAAAACCGACCAGAGAAGCAAGTTTACATGTCGTTGCCGCGGCCAGGAGTACGTAGCAATTACTTCGACAAATAATCAGTAGCATCTTCGAATTTAAAAGAAGAATCTTTCTAAACAAACCAACAATGCGAAAGATAATGGATAATTTATCAGTATGATTACTCATTACAGAAACACGGCACGACGAGCAAACCGCTGAAACCGGTGCGACTTGACAGCGAGGAGCAAGCGAAGATCGCCAAGGCGGGTCTCGAGATGAAGCTGATCACCTCGGAGATGGACGCTGAGACGGAGAAGTGGCAGGAGAGCGGAAGCGCTCTGGAGGAGAACAACGATATCGTGAAGCGGGCAAAGAACATGTCGTCGATGGCGTTCTCGATGTATCAGTTCACGCGGGGCGAGGGCGCGTTGAAGACCACCCAGGACCTATTCACCCAAGCTGAGTATTTCGCCGAGGAGGCGAACAGATTGTACAAGGTTGTGAGACAATTCAGTTATCAGGTACGTGCCCGGATCGGCGAAACACGTCGGACGTAGATCGAGAGAGAGATGACACACGTTTTTTAATTGGACTGATGTTGATCTACATTATACCCTTACTTCTAATATCATTCTTTTTACCATTGTTTATTATACGGACTCTATATTGGACTTGATTCCGAGTTTTTTCTTGATCCTCGCTATATATACATATATATATATTGGGAATCTTTTTACATTACGCTATTGAGTTTCATTTCTTCGTAAGTCGCAATGTCGAAGCTGCATCCAGTCAAAATTTTATTCGATATGTTGTATGTACGTACATTTATATGTTGATTAAATGTGTTCATTAATAGATCTGAACAATAACGGTTTGATCTTCGATAACAGAAAAGTTCGAATGTTCATATACTATATGAACATATAATATATACGCACACATATCGTCCATATATATCGTGAAAGACATCTCTGTCGATACGTCAATATTATCTTTGGTTGAGGAACGTTAAAGCGCTTAATTTCTGAAAGTTTCGAAAGAGAAAATCGATAATATTCCCGACAGATGAATGGACAAGAGAGTCGCAAAATTGTATCTTGGAAGTACGGCAAAAGTAGCTCGAAGCGTCGATTCCCAGACCAGATGTAGCTTTGACACGCGTTATATTAGCATTAGACATGTTCGAATTAACACGTTTGCTGCCCTCTTTCGAACTCCCCCTCCTAGCTAGGCCGAATATACCTAGTCTCTCACCCGAAATCTCACTTTGATCTCTTTATATTCTTCTCAAGAGAAAGAACAAAAAAAACGCTAACCTTGTAATATATTCTGTATTATACGATCCTTTTTTTATACCCTCGCTCTTGAATGCCTTCATCCAGGTAACTTTTTCTCTCTTTACTTTAGATCCTTTTGGATTATAATAGATATCAGTCTCGCCTTATACGGAGATCAGTCTTTCATTGCCGTATATATAGCGCTCTCTTTGTTTCTCTCTTTTTTCTCTGTCTCTCTTTTTTGCGACCAGTCACTGTTTTTCCACTGTGTTGAGTGTTATCATTACATTTGTATATATTATCTCTGTATATGTACATAATTATTGCTATGCAGCATCACGCACGTAGACTCTCTTACTGATCATTATCACAAATAGCAAGTGTAAAAATATAATGATGACATGTGTTGTAATATCTTATATGCTTGAGAAAAAGCTATAATTCATCATTCTGATATAACTAGTACTTTTTATACACGTACAACAATCACGTTCACATAGCAATTAATTGTTCGTCATATTTTACATAAAATTCTTGATGATACGTACTATTCGATGAATGTTTTGGAAGCCGATAATAATTTTTACCGTGTCCTCTCCGTCATTTGTCATTTCATAATAACTCTGTCATAACGAACGTTCATGATTTTTGTTAGCAAATCTATTTTGTGTACGTACATTTACGACTTTTTTGTGTACGATTAGAAAGGTGTGTTTTAGATGCTACGGGAATGCTTCCGTCTATGGACGACGTCTATGTGCATTGTGGTCCCTCTCCTTCCACTATCTGGGGCATGAGTATTATGTCTCAAAATTTTTGCTAGCTTCCAGTATCGTTTTACAATAAAAAGTAAATTCAAAATATTTTAACAAATAAATTCTAGAAAATGTTTTTATATTGCACATTATACAGATATTCCAAAAAGCAAAAGTAAGTTTTTAAGATACAGATTAGCTTTTGAAAATAATATTTTGATATTTTTTACACGGCATATAACCGTGTCATGTAAAGACAGAATACACGTGAAGGAGAAGCTTGCAAAAATAATAAGGTCTGTACTATATTTCACTGCCACTTCACACAGTCACTCTGATATCTATCTTGAGCAACTATTTTGTTGAAGATCTTGCATTCTACTAGAAAAGATAGACGATTTTTCTGTTAACTTTTTAGATGCAAATTTCTAAATATCTATAATTACATATATATCATAAAGTATTTATTATTAGTCATTCAATAAAAACTTCCAACAATAGAATCAAGCATTGCTTTACAGAAACTCTAAAGAAATGCTCTAAATAAGAACGATAGTGACATCGCAAGGTAAACATATTTCAACGATTATTTATTCGTCCTTATCATATATAGTTTTGACATTAAAAAAAAATAATATATAATCACTTAAACAGAAAACACATATAAGGACAAATGTTACAAAAAAATCTTATACATTTTAAATATTATAAATTTTGTATATATATTATACAATATAATATAAAAATTATATTAATCTAAAATATAGAAATAATAATTCTTAGATATAATATTTGAAAATCAGTATCAAAACTACCTTAGAATATTAATGTTTATTATATTAGAACTTGTACAGATATTATTATTAGCTTATTATGTTCCTTTTTTATATTCAATTATATCCGATAAATAAAAACTCAGTACTTGTTACATGAAGTATTTGTTTGCATTACTGACACAATTGATTATTTTCAAATCGTTGAAAATTAAATGAAAAACAAATTTACCTTGCGACACGAACAAAGATGTGAGTTTATATATGATGTTACATGGATGCAGGTACCAGGTGGACCGCACAAGAAAGAACTTCTGGAAAATCTGGATCGTGTGCCGACTTATGTTCAACAACTGCAATTCACCGTGAAGAACCCTACCGTCGGCAAGGCTGCCACTTTCACGAAAGTCGATAATGTTATACAAGAAACGAAAAATCTCATGAATGTGATCTCGAAAGTGGTCACAACGTGCTTTGTCTGCGCCACAAAGGTGAGCAAAGAAAATATCCTACACGCTCGATCGATTTATGTCTTAAGAGCAAGCATACACGCGAATTTTCTTTGCGATCAAGGTTGCCTGTATTGGATGAATTGGCACGGTGTAAAAATATAAAATTTTTTTTTCGTAATATCTTAATAATGTGTGTTTACAAGTTAAATAGTTTTATATAATTAAAAATTATTTATAATTTATATATATTGATTCAAATTGAGACATAAAATTACTTCGACTAGTTCTGTGCGAGTATTTGATTTGATGTTTGCTGAAAGGCAGAATTTTACACTCAATTAACTTCTAATATTAATTGCGAGGATATATATATATTTGTATTTCAAGTACTCGTACAGGTTCGCAGAGTCAACAGCGCAGAATCACTAGTTCAGACTAAAAAAATCGAGTGCACCTCTCTTTCTCTTTCTCTCTCTCTATTTCCTTCCGTTCTATTCACCATCTATAGCACAATCTCGTCATGCCGCAATATACGGAACTCAGCCCGACGATGGTGCCCGGGCAGGCCGAAGAGGATTGCTTGTACCCGATTAGTCCGCAATTGTTACCATCCACGAGTCCCTACGTGCAACCCCACCCGCTCACGTCCGCACAATTTTATAACATCCTGAAACCACCTCCCACCTTGAATCTGTCTCCCTTCAATTACGGCACCATACCGAATCCGTCCGCCGTTTCCGGGACGTCCCGGAATTCCGGTGCCTTCGTCCATCCGTCCGCACTGCCGTTCACGACGCCTGGAGCGCAGCAGCAACCGCCATACTGTCTGCAGAATCTGCAGCTCTTACAGCTGCAGCTGCACCACGCACAGCTGCAGCACTTAAGACACGCCACGCTGCCGAGATAATAGCAGGCCCTTATGTAATACGTCGTGCCGTAGCACGTGGCACGTGACACTGTCGTGAAAAAAAAAAAACGTTTCACGCGCACGCACGCACGCACACGTCAAGAACACTACACGTTCTTCGCACAGGTTCGACTTTGGTTTCGTTTCTTTTATTTTGCTTTGTATAATCTTTTAATTTCCGTCAGATCACCAGCCGATAACGAATCGCCATAATTTTGGTGTGACACTGCGCTCCAAAATGTCTAAAAATTGCAATTTCAACTTGTTTGCAAGGGGCTGAAGTGAAAAATAGTTTCACCAAAATTACGACAATCTGTTGCCTTTTAGCTTTGCTGATGGCTTCACGGTTTTTTTATTGTTTTACATAGAATAACTAATAACAGCTGACAATAGACTTTGTTTGCGGCTTTTTGCGACCTTTCCGTTTTTTTGTCTAATTCGCATTTTGCTTCGAACTTTGAACTAAAAAAACACACAACGCGATCCTCCACGTCCATCCAACACAAACCACGTAATAATGATCGATTTGAATTAATCCATTTTTTCAGCTATCTTTGCAGGAATGGCTACAATGTATCTCGTAATGAAATCTAACATATCTTTTCACTAACATCGCATACTCTAACAAAATATATTTTTACAAGATAATGAAAAAAACCTCTTTTGAAAATAAATGCTTTAAAATTAAAAAAAAATTGCATTAGATAAAAAAATGTATCTTTTATTTCTGTCTCTCCTCTGTCTTGTCAGAGTATGTGATTCTTTTTTTTTTTTACTTAGATCTCAAACTGACTCGCCAAATATGACGGCAAGAGCGTAACAGTGTCACGGCACGTGACACCTCTCTTTCTCAAGAACATATACATATATCTAATATTTTCATTCTAATTAAAGTGCTAAGATATATTTGGAGCGTAACATTAGTGCGATCGGAAGCTCGTTGAAAGTTGGAACGGAAATCCAACCATCGAGAAACCCCGATTTATTTCTCGTAGGATGGACTTTAAACAGAACACCTTTTTCGGCGAGCTTCCGCTTGATTCTTCACCTGAGAATTCTGCAAGCTCCGAAGGCAGGGGCTACGCGTCGTGTACCGTGTGTAATAACCACCGCGCTCTACGTTTTTTCAGTACAACCTGGATTTCCGAGGTCTGTCGGCGCGCGGTGCCGGCGGCTCGCCGTACAGGGGCGGAGAGGGCGGGGGAGCTGACGGCGACGGTGGCGGAGTTGGCGTCGACGGCAGCAAGACGGGCTCCGCCCCCGGCAGCGACCCGTCTGTCTGACAGTTCGGGATGGCCCGACGGGCCAAGGGGGACGCTCGCCGCACCCGGGTTTCCTTTTTACTTTTCTAGGGAGAACTTCGCCTGCCCCATCGACCATCAAAATCGTACACGTACACGTCGACGAGGTGTCGCGTGCGTCAGAATTATACGGTATTCGGAGGTGGCCTCGCCTGGTCACCGCCGTTGGCGATGTGTTACGCGTAGTTACAGTATTCGGAACCTGCGGTTAAAGCGAATAAAGCGTTCCCTCTGGACGCCCTGATGATTTGAGAAATACGAATGTAATATTTAACGCCCTTCGCGAGGCTGTCAATCGAGAGCAATCGCGAAGGTGTGGTAATAATTAGTGTAAAAGGAAGCCTGGTTGAAACGTTGAGATTTGGCTGGTCACACAATTATTAGCACTGACATTCTCTTTGTTTCAACCGGGACTCACAGTTAGTCTCAGTATCGATTAATCGCTCACAATGTGAGAGGATAAACGTATTACTTAAAATACTGCAACGGTTCGGTAATATGCTTAAATAATCGCTTGAGAATGTTAACGAAGAGAATGCTTGGCTATACATGTCGACGTGTATGTTCCGTTACATCGTTTTAGTTGTACTTCGGGCTTCTGACGATAAGAAACGAAACTTGTCACGCTGCTACAATGGCGAGCGGATCTCACATATACATATGTTTTTACACGAACAAAAAGAGCAATTATGAGCTCGGGAAACATTTATTTACTATATATACAACCGCGTTTCGCCGCGCGTAACGATCGAGGCGTGGAAAAGCGGACAATTACATCTAAGCTGGCATCCACATAGAGCCGAGGGTGAAAGTGACAGATGAAAAATGTGCGCGTCTGTATCGTTTACAAAAAATTAAATTAGTTCTCGGTCATATCTGATCCACGCTTTGATCGCTTTATTGGCATTGCCGATGAGTTAGTTAACGATATCGCCGTGTCACAGGAGTAAGACAAAGCACGAGCAATAAATTTCATTTTCACACCTACAACAACGTGGCTAAAATGCGTTTGCATGCTTCAGCAATAACATTTTCTCAAAATGAGGTTGCATCAAGCGAGCGCGGCGTGTTACATTTCACTGCTGCCTGCGCTAATAAGTTTTACTTTCAAGTGCTATTACTACACTTGATTTTTAATACCAGATTTTTCAAGGAGCGTTCCGTAATAAACTTGCTTATATCAGCCTCGATGAATGAATTATGAGTTTCAATTTTTGCGATTTTACTTTAGACTCGACTTTTTTATATTCACAACACGCAGTACGTATTGTTACGACGCTGAGCTAAAGTCGCTCGATACACATCCGGTGCACTTCCGATTTTGCAAACGTAAGGAATAAGTTTCGATATTTAGACTTCGTTTTTTTTCTTCAGTATACACTTTCGCAAGAAATGCAGCGAAACGTTTCCGCTAACATATACGCGACTGCGCACAAAAACATAAATCGTTCTTCTACGTGAAGAAGTTGGTGCAACGACAATAATTAATAAATGTCGATCGCAGTGCCTTTTAGGTGTGAAAAAACTTCGTCGAAACTCATGAGCCGAGGCTCAACAACCTCAGCTGTTCGTGTTACGCCAACTTCGACAGATTCCGCGGAGGTGTCGCGTTACACTCGCGCAGGAAGACATATATGTAGCTCGCGTGTATAAAAAAAAAAAAAAAAAAAAAAAAAGAAAAAAGGTTAAGAATGCAGAAGCAAGCTAACGAGACCCTTCGAGCAACTGTCTGAAACTTACGTAAAGCCACGCACCGACGAACGGCTTTCTTCTCTATCCTCTGTTGCATTTCAACTCACCGACTAATTAGAGAAATTTGAACGATGGCAGCTTCTGAGTGCGAATCTTCACTCGTGTAAAGAGACACTTTCCCCGCGTCCATTAAAACAAAGAGGCAAGCTGTTCTTCAGATTTCTCACACACTATTCTAACAAAAACTCTCGGCAATCACAGCACAATGTTTGCGAGTTAACGAGTATAAATGAAATAACGATTAAGCAATTATAAATTGCATAAAAACCCGACTCAAAATTAGAACGTCATTATAAGCACGATATATATTTATTGGCGTTCCACGCTGCGCCTGTACGTATGTACATAATCGAAGACACAGTTCTTTAACTGACGTTGTAATTAAGAACTATTTTCAAAACAAGAAAACCAACGCGTCACTTTTACACATTTACGAAACGCAACCGCACGCACGAAATAAAAGAAAACTATGATCAAATTCCCGCAGAAATAAAGAACACATTCGTGGGGCAGGAGATGGATAATTACACCAAGGTGACCTGGGGGCGGCAGCAGGGCGGTCAGGGACGTACTTTGTGGCAAAGATATATGTACGTATATTCAGTCACACCACACTCGAGATCGCATGCTGTGAGTGTCAGCCTAATTTCTTGTCACTCGTACAAAACGAACTGTCCGATTCGACGACATTCGTATGTGATCGCGTGAAAAAAACGCGAGACACGAAGCATACCGAGTATAATGTCTTCAAATCGAGCACTTCCAACGGACTGCGATTGCATCTTATCAGTATTAAATCTTCATCTCGATGCCACAAAGAGAAATGAAATGTTGCGAGCAGAGCGATAGTAGTAACTAGCGATAGTAGAGAATCGCTTATGGGACTGTCGCGAATCTCTTTATTCAACCTACAGATGTTATCGAAGTACCGAACGTGATCTCCGATGATGTATCGAATCGATCGTTGTGCGTGAAACGATAATGGGACATTCGCGCTCGCAAAGAGAACAGTTTTTTTTTACATTCGCAAAGAAAAAAACATTCGAGCGACGAATTTTTACACGACAGATCTCGAGTACGCGAAGTGACGTGCAATTCGACGTTTTTTCGTTCAATTCGAATCGAGTTCTCTTGACGCGCGCGAAATGCCTGTTCGAAAAACCTGTTGGCGAGAATCACCGACGAGAGAGAGGAACACACCTCTCTCGCGCGAACTTTCCGCGTTCTATAAATGTCGGATATTGCTCGTTATAAACTAAGTTTTCACGACAAATAGGTGCTACATAGAGATATTCTTCACGATCTTTGCAAGAGAGACGACGAAATTTTGGTCGCACGGCAATGTCTGCGATTTCGCACGATCTGTGTGTATAATATCTGTCACAACCGCGTGTTTCGCGCGACTCGACGCACATCAATCACGACGACGATAACATCGGAAATAAAACGTTACCGTCGCGTTGTAATATTATTCTCTTCTCCTGGAAAGAGGAGGGATTGGCCGCGCGTCGAGAGCACGCGATTGCGCCGCGATCTGATAGCGAGATAAAAAAAAAATTGTACCACAAGCGATTAATCTAGTATTACTAATGTTAAAACCGCCGATTAAAAATCGGCGACGACCGTATCGTCTGTACATACGACATTAAACGTACATACACGCACGTAGAATAACGCGTTTGATCATTCGTGCATTTCGCGTACGTGTTTCGTTTATGAATGCACGAAAGAACGCACCGCGTGTTCTGCGTGTGTGTATTATACAGAGCTGGCACAAAAAAAAATAGAAAAAAGAAAGAAAGAACCGTTTCAATTAACTCGATCAATTTAGCGCTAGAACGTTCGCGTGCGTTATACATTTGCCTTTCGAGATTACTTCTTCGCCAAATGTGATTTACCGTCGGAGAACCATCGGATACTATATGTAGGATATATTGTTGCGTACTCCATTATCTCTCTCTCTCTCATATAACGCGCTTTCGCGAAACCGTTATTTTACAAATACACGTCGGTGTGTAGCGCTTGTAAACTGCAGATGTTCGAAGTCTGCAGTTTGACAGATCGGCTGATAGACTCGCGGACGTTTTAGCGTTACCTTCTGTCGAAACAATCGCGAGAAAGAAAAAAGATATAACTAGTCTGGCGGCGGCACTTCACAATCGCGCGAATCAATCAAGATATCCTCATGAGTTCCTAGAGTGAAATTATATTAGCGATCGCTGTATTATTATAATCGTGATTTAAGTAAACGCAATTCCGCGAGTTGAAATCTCGCTACGTAGAGATTGTAACGTGCACACTGAAGCCGCGGACATGTATACACACATATACACACACACACACATACATTTATACAACGCGTACAATACAGGAATATACACGTTTCACGCAGTACTTTTGTACAGACTCTGTATCATACGTTATCGTTCGGTATTTTTAGACTCTATTTAAGGTAAGTTTATTCTAATAAGAGATGGTGGTAAGTTGAAAAATTCTTTTGTATAAAATGGCACAAACGCATTTTCTATGGAGAAACGAGGGCTACAGTTCTCAATTCGCAAGCATTGAGTTTCTGTTATTATTATCATTCGCTAATTTGCACCAGCCAAATTGTCGCGCTGATTGATCATGTTTATTTATATGAAAAACAAAAATTACGGAAAATTTATTATTAAATATATATATAGTACCTATGAACAATTCCTACGCAATAATAATATTATTAACGGTAGTGTACTTTATTAAACGAGAGTTTTAGATACAAAAGAGAGAGTGCAATTTTGCGTATTATAAATTTTTCGTTGAGTTTAATTCAACTTTAGCGTTTGTTGGAAATCGCGGTGTGTTCGAAAGAATTTATAATAGACTATGTGTACGTGCGTTGTCTCTAATTTATATGGAATGAAAATGAATCCGATGAGATGCGCAGGTAATCGAACTATACATTATTTAAATGATTATTCTCTTCCTCTCTTTTTGAAATCGATCTTTGTAAAACTCTCTTGCTATTAGCGATTCTTTGAATTATTTATGCAGCTGATCGGATTCATTTTTCCGCGTATGATTCTACCTCAATTATCGAGATTAGTAATCTTAGATTTCTTCGAGATGAAAGATTGTTCATAGTATATGTTTGCACATAACGTGCAAAACTCCACACTCGTAGATATGAAAAAGTTAATCTCAAAAATGTCGCGCTTTGTTTTAGCTGTGATCAATTTGGAAAACATTTTTCTTAGATAGAAGTTTTTCTGAGAAAAAAAGATTGCGGGAAAAAAAAGAAATATACTTCTACACAGGGAAAAACGTTTAACTGTGACGCAGCATGTTTTATACAGTTGTAGCAACTATAGTTAGTGATTATACGGATAGCAAATAGATTTATTAAGAATAGTTTCGTTGAATATTTGACTTGACTATCGAGATAATAATTATGTCGCCGTAAGAACGAATTGTTTCGCGCTGTGATCGCAAATCTTTTTCTTCCGTATCAAAATTAATCGGGATAAAAAGCAAATTTTTAATTGATCAAATGCATTAAAAATATACAATACATTAGGTCTGCGGGAAATAATCTAAATATACTAAACAGAAATTAAAATTAAATGAACTTCTAAAAATATGAATAAGTTTCAAATGTAACATCAAAAGATAAATCTTTCCATTCTTGTTTTTTCAACAAAATTTCACATTTGCTTAAACATACAATGAAGATGTTTTCGTTGATTTTTCAATAATAATTGAATCAATACTGGTCGAGAAGATGTTTTCTGTTGCCATCAGTTGTGCCTATCTTGAAAGAAGAGAAAATTTTTACGCAACTACACGCAAAAAAAAAACTATGTGACATTTCGACACTAGAGAAATATTGATATATAAAATATTAATATATAATTACACACAAATTATACTATAAGAATATAATAAGTATTACTATAATTACAATAATATAGAATTAATAAGCTAGAGTGCAAATCGTAATAATATAACATACACATACGTATATAACGACTGTTATTAGTTGGACTGTTTCGTGCCTGTGGTCGAATATTACCATATTACGGAAGTATACCTGTAATTCGTTTAATCAATGATGTCTTAGTTTATAAACGTAAAAAAAAAAAGTAAAAAATTCGTAACATGCAGTCGTGTAAAATGTATTGTATAGGAAAAGCGTGAGTGAAGAGCGGTCGCGTGAAAAAAATGTTCGAAAAAAAAAAAATTACAAACGGTGTTTTGTACACTCTAGTGGACTAGAATATTTGCATACTTCGTGTACTTGCGCGCTTCAAGACTTGAATGTTTTTGAATCCAATGCTCACAGTATATATTCTTGACGTCGCGTCATTAATCACTTAACTTAATTCGACAACATTGATGACAATAATTTCAACTTACACGTCGGTTCCTTAAGTTTCGCTTTGATTGATTTATTATTATTGTCGAAGACAACGCGATAAATAAAAACGTTTATAATTAAATCTTCAAATAAAACTTTTACATTTATTATAAAAAATCAAGATTAATTATAACCAATTGATTTCCAATAAACATAGAACACATAAAATACTGTTTTTTTTTTATATTGAATTACTTTATCTTGATACGTTCTATTGTTTTCTCTTCATCCCGGCGTGTTGCAATCTCAATAGCGAATTGATGACCTCATTAATGAAAAATGCATCGACACATATATGTAAGCTTATAGTAATTTAATATTTTCATAAAAACATCAGATATCTACATACTATTAAAAAAAAGAGCGTCATAAAAGTTGCGATATGGATAACGTGTATCTTTAACGGACAAAAAAAAGTATTAATACAAAATGCAAGGCCAGTGCAAATTATTGTCAGAGACTAGGATTCTAATCTCTAAGGAGACTAGGAAAGTTTCTATATTTTACTAACGTGGCTACGTACACACACACACACACATACACCACTCATACACACATGATTAACCAAGATCGATGCTATGCTTCATATATAGAAAAACGATGCATTCTCTCATTCTCTCGATATCCCGTGATAACCCGTTATTCACTAGATGGTGTCAATTCAATGGGATCTAAAATGAATCTCGAGATGAAGCGACGCGTCACACGCGTCGCTCTTTTCCTGTAGAGTACAGCTAAATAACGGAACTATAAATCACTGTTCGACTTTTTCAGGTGTTTTGCCAAATAATTTTTTCGATGTCTATCTGCGTAAAATCTAATAAACGTGCGAAAAAACAACCAATACAAGTAATTATATGGTACGCCTGTGTAATAGCAGAACTGCGTCGGCTGGTAACGATGATGGACACGCTAGGTAACACGTAACTAAAAAAAAACTATATGTCCTACAGGGTATGTATGTGACTCACTTGTTGAATCATACAATCGTAAAATCTAACACGCTATACAATATTATAGTAATATAATTAAAAAACTATTGCTAATTATAGCTAGACAATTTGATGAAGAAATGTCCTAAAAACTCGAATTTACTCGATATAAAATTAACAAGAACAAAACCTAGAAAATAAAGTTTCTTATGACATTCGCTAGAATTTAGAGTGAACATGTGATCTTAATCATGCTTCACTTGGGTGTAGCAACATAATAACTCATCGGATTTTTCCTTTCAAAATAGAATAACGTCTCGTCATCGTCGTTTCCACCGTCGCACGAAAACAAAATCTTCCATTTCGAGAGGAACTTACGTTTAGACGATTTTTCGATAAATAACAAAAAACAAAACACAATCTCTTGATATAAATTTATACGTATTTAAACAAGTGTCCTAGAGAGTTAATGTCATGTGAACTCAGGCTTGCGAGACGAGAATCACTCTCTTTCTCGGCGATTAAAAGAGCGAATAGATTAACGCTAGATCATTTTGACTGATATATACTATTGAGAGAGAAATTCGTAATTTTAATCGACGGCGAGTAATAAAAACAAAAATATACGTATTACCGATGATGTACTACACAAAGTTCATTCGAGACTTATTAGATCCGCTTAGAAACTCTTGTGCTGCGTATGACCTCTTATCGTGTATATTTCGTGAGGGGTAGCGTATGTCTGTATGCTAGAGCTGAAGAAATTCAGAAATCGCTTCGATAACTTTCTCTAAATCATGTATTACCGAAACAAATCGACAGCAGTATTAAAAAAAAAACAAAAAAACAAAAAAAACAAAAAAAACATACATGATATTAGTGGAATTCTCTCTTTCTCACCTCTTATACGACATTACCTGTGAATATATTAGCGCGGTTAATATTACCGCTAAATATAATCAAGTATTTTATTCTCTCGGAACGGTTTTATTGAGAATTATCTCCGAAAAAAAAAACAAATTTCTCTATCGTCGCAATAAGATTTACGATATACGTTCGATTCTACTGTGAACTTTTTCATGCTCTTAACTTCTCTTTCTCGCGTTTATTAAAACAAATCGTATCGATCCCGACTGTCGACTGTATATTTGCCTATGTGGAAACGAGCTACTCGGAATACGGCCGCAACGCGATATATATATATCCGGCATTTGGTCTTGTATCATGATATCCGTCGAGACGAGTATCGAATACTTTTTTTTCATTCGAAGAATAGAGTCCTCAGTTATAATTTTACATCCTTTCGATGTCGCACGACTCTGAACGCACGTCTCATCTCGAAATTTTAATTTTAATTTCTTCTACGACGATACATACACCTATATATACTCACTTACAAGAAAAAACCACATGCGCTATATACATACACACATATACGAGATGTTATCAATATCGAACAAATCACAAAGAGAACAGTTATTCGCAGTCGACTCGATTTTCTTATCGTCATCGTACAATCGTCGTGAGTGCCAAATGGCCAAATCGCACAATGTTCATTACGTCAGATAAGCAGTCTTATTAACGAAGTGTAATGTTAATTTTGCACATTTGTTGCTAGTTTAGTGGTTCGCGGACAAAGCGACCGAAAGATCAAAATCGGATTTTGTTATGTTGAAATATAAGTTGAAAGCAGTTTGCTTAGGCTAGCGTTGAAAAAAAGGTGTATAAATATATATATATAAAACCTTATTATATATATATAAATATTTTATAAAAACAATTATTATTGTGTAATATATTATGAATAAAAATAACGTATATGTATAGATTATTGACAATTTCTTTATCTCTACACGTGTGTTAATTAATTAAAACCATTGTGTTTTAATGAATTGTTTTAATCTCTCTTTCTCTAATTTAGATTAATATCGCGTAATCGTATCGCATTTGTCCGCGAATGTATCGAGTGCATTGAGCTTTCGTAAGAAATATGGTCTTCCCATCGATGCTTGACGTTTCTACGGACTTTCATGAGGACAACTTTATATTGCCACGAGAATACGCACGCGCGTAAACGGAAACGTAGAAATGGCGTTTTTACGAGAATATTTCAGATATATGTCGGTATATATATCTAATTTATCTCACAGAGGTAGATTTGTGGACGCTTCGCAATATTACAACAAAGACAAAACAAACGTTTACCTACCTACCTGTATGTTAATATAATTGTCAATAATTGATTATCGAACGTTTTATTTGTATGAAAAAAACAAAGAAACGAGACAAAGTACCGATCTAGAACAATTAGCGTTTAGATAGATTTCGTACTTCGTATTTAATGACATTATTGAATCATTATATATTGAGTATTGTATATGTACTGAAGTCGAGGGCGACGATGGAAAATAAATTATTGTATCCGAAACATATTTAAGTGACGTTCACTTACCGATCCGATTTGATCTCACATTTATGCTGCGTTGAGCCAAATAGCACAAACTCCGCTTGAATTCGCTTTTTGCAATGGCTGTGCCAGCAAAAATCAAGCGCTGAGTAAGCGCTCTGCACCTGATGTGTATATAATTGGCATATACATATATTTGCAGTCTAGAGAAATAGGCCAATCACAGACAACAAGCACAAAGCGCCTACCAAGCGTCGAAGCATTTGCACGATTTAATTCGACAATCCCGATTCACTTAACAGAGAAAACTTAAAAAAAAAAATACATTCTATTCTCAGAAATTATCTTGTGTTATCATCATGGCATCGAAAACTGAATTCACTATAATTAATTTTAGTATTCCTCTTTTTCGCGCAAACTAATTAACATATTAAATCGGTGCAACTTTTGTCAAAAAACAAACGCGAGATAATTTGGTTATTCGCGTAATCATAACAAAGTAAATTCGAAATTGTTTTACGTTCCGTGCGAAATTTGAACTCACACGCATTTGTACATAAGTTTTCGCTCATTGCATCACTAAAACACATTGCAAAATAATGCTATATCACTCGTATTGCTTTCGCACATTCTCGATATTCATTCATACGCGCGACTCACTAACGAGAAAAAATCGCAAAATTATCTAACTTTCTTGCCGCGAAACAACCGACCGCGAAGAGACTTTGTGCAAAACTGCCGCTTGTTACGCGCACATGTCAAATTCAAATATCACCGAATCGCCGTGCGTTAATAAAAAACAAAATCGCAGAAGAATAATTATATTTTTAATGCTAAAAGATCAATTCAGTTAATATTTTACAATTATTATTTTATATATATATATGTATATATATGTATAAGATTTATATATATTATTTTAAAAAATTTGCAAATACGTTGTGTATTTTTTTTTCAATGTCGCACATAGTTTGTGTTGCATACCAAAATGCGTGAATAATACAGACACATACCATACAATTCAAGTTACTGCGTGCTGCGTGCGCATGAATCGGAATCTACAAACGGAGCAAGCGCAATCAGTGAAAGCGTTTGCACTGTTCGCAGTAATCGCAGCCTACTTTGCGACTAGTTGACGGTAAGACATCATGGCGATCGGTTAGGATGTTCGCGTTTTGCTTGGAAAATTCGCTGTGATAGGAAACTCGATCTTGCATTGTGAATCAACGTTATATTTTTCATCGGACGACTGTACGTCGACTTTTCATTGTGTAACGACGTGCAAACGCGAATGACACGATGGTGAAGCTCACCGAAGAGATGGTCGTGGCTCGCACGCGAGTGTCTGACTTTTCCGCCGTAAAGAAACTCAATTGCTGGTAAGTATTTACGCATCGACATCGGAGTTTCTTTAACGATATAATATGCGTCGTTACTTATTTCCCGATTATTGCGATTGTTTCTCGAAGTTAGCAATACGTTCGTACGAAGAAGATCGCACGACTAGGTTATTAGAATTCTTACGCGTCTTGTCATGGGAAAAAAGAATTTACAATCACCCAAGCGTAACTGTTATTTCCGAGATATTAACACACAAAAGATGGAAGAACTGGCAAAGATTTTTGTTTGCTTTAGCTCTAGTTTTGTTCCTTCGCATATGTGTGTTTACAAAAACTCAAGGCTCATGTCTCTGCATTTGATATTAATATAAATTTTTGATACAGGGGAACAGAATTAACAGATGTTAGCATCTTAAGAAAAATGAAGAATGTAGAAGTATTATCACTGAGGTAAGTTGAGATACAGCAAAACTTTAGATCAACAATCATCAAAATAAGAAAATTGCATTATGACACATGCAAAATTTTGTCTGACAATAATACAAATAAACACAAGTATAAATTCACTTCAAATTGTGTTGGAAATTGTAATTTCTTATAAATGCTTAACATGTTAACAAAAAAACATCAGACAAGAGTAAAATCTGTTCTAATGATAATTATGATCCAAGATATGTCTCATCTTATGTAAACACAGAGACTGCAATGTGTTCCTACTTTGGACATGATTGTATTAAACTCATGGTCACAACCTACAACTTTAGAAGTTGTTCTGCCCACACATGCTTTGTATTCATCGTGATTGAGCTGAGTAACATTGAAAAATATACATATGATCTACATTGTGCATTTATAAAATTTATCCAAAAGATACAGTGTATAAATATGTAGTGAAAAGTATTCATATTTGTTTTCAGCATAAATAATATTAACACCCTTGCTGATTTTCAATATTGCCAAAAGCTTCAGGATTTATTTATAAGAAGAAACAATATCAAAGATTTAAATGAAGTTTGTTATCTCCAAGGGTTACCTAATTTACGAAACTTATGGCTTGGTGAAAATCCATGTGCAGAGAAAGATGGGTAAATATTCAAATGTGACAAATATTATTAAAACTTATGAGATTTTTTACAACTTATGTGTTATTTTACTAGATATCGATTAGCTGTACTTAGAGCATTGCCAAATCTTGAAAAATTGGATGATAAAGTGGTATCACTTGACGAAGTGCAAACTGCATTAGCAATTGGTCGACCTTTAGTACATCCTCTTGATGTTGATACTTCTCCTCAATCAGATGCAGCAAGTCCAGAGGTAAAACTTAGTTATACAATCAAATAATAACAAAGTAATTGGGAAATGGTAAAATACTAAATTATTGTTGCATTGACTTAATATTTACGCTATTATCATTACTTTTTAATATTTTTTGTACAATCTACTATCCTTGTTATATTGTAAAAATAATAGAAATGCATTTAAGCATTATTAAAACTATACTTATATTAATAATTATACATTTTTAATTTGTGTATTAATTAAAAAAAACAATTTACTTATTTTTTTAATGTCTTTAACAATTATTAAAGTGCTAAATGACATTTACTAAATTAGGATATTGCAATTGAATACGTTGAGGAAACTGAATTGGAACGACCTAGGCGATACAGTTCTTCTAGCGATCAGGTAATATTATAAGTAAATTCTTTTTTATCGAATTGTTTTTCATATCAATTGTCAAAATAGATGGAAAAAAATTGGATTAAAAATGGACTATCTGTTAATTCACAAAGAGGTTTTTGTATAATTATTAATCTGAAATAATATATATATAGAACTACTTTTTTTTCAGAGAAGCTTTGATGAAACACAACATACCCATGACGAATATGATCCTGACAGAAGAAACGCAAATTATAGCTCATCAACATCCCATCATTACTCACAAAATAATCAATATGCATATGAGGTCAGTCATGCATATTATCATTCATGGAAGTAAAAATAACGTTTCTTTTAATAGTCATTCTCAAAAGTAAATAACTACTGAGATTAATAACTGAATATAGTTACATACATATATAAATCTAGAAAAAAAAGAATTGTTTATAAAATCCAGACTTTTTAATGCAACATCTGACTAAAAGTAATTAATCCAAGTAATTTCACATCATAATTAATTAGATCAAAAGCATTAGTCCTCTAGTACAATTATAACTTTCAAAGTCTTATATTCGCTTGATTACACTAACAGCTACAAAATGGACATTCAAAGAATCAGAGCAAAGATGATACTGTGCGTACAGAGTCGCGCAACAACAGTGAGACTATGGCAACTAACACTCTTGAAATATCTAAGGTATATTTATCATAGCTGCGCATCGTCGATACAGAGTAGTAATCGTTACACTCATTGAATAACTCTGATGATCATTCAATACGACTACTGTATCTTCATTGTTTTTATCATAGATAGAATCTTCAGATTCACGTGTCTTTTAGCTACACATCACTTTGTATGACTCAGCTTAGAGGACGTTATTAAATAATGTGTGTTTGTGCCATTTATTATCTAACATGCCGCTTTTTGCAACCATGACTAAACTGAACTGAAACGTACTAACAGAGCTTTGTTCCGAATACTATTTTCTACTGCTTCAAAATATTGTTTGCTCTTACTTAATAAAAAATAATATTTTAGGATTACGATGATCGACCAGTAATACAACGACACAATGGAGATTACGATGAAAGGCGAGTTTATTCTGAGTACAGTGGAAACGAAGTGTCTCAGCGTATGTATACACCAACATCGCAACGTACACAGTACGCTGTCGGTGAAACTGCAGATGACAAGCGCAACGATAGAAACAATTATAGCTACGACGAGAAAACAAGGTTAGAATATGAAGACCCTCAGCAGACACCTCAACCAAGAAGGATGACAGTTCATCAAAATGAAAGAGTCGAAAAGGTTAGATTGAATTCTATACAATATAATCATTTGTTTCAAATGTACTATATAAGATCAACTGTTTGAAAGACTACAGAAAGATTCCGACGACAGAACGAATTACATAATTCGTTTTGATGTTATGTTTATAGGAAGACACAACTCAAGCGCCCGGTTGGGTGAGGCATTCCGAAAAAGACAAATATAGAACACAATTTTACTATCAGAGGCGGCCAGTAACAAGAGTATGTTTTATAATACGCATAAGTCATTATCAAATGTTAAATATTTTTATCATCTTTAACATGCATTTGTTTTTTAGAACTCAAATATACTATCAGCTGTACTGTGCTTGGTCAAAGAATTGGATTATCCGAGCCTTGAAGTTGTAGAGATGGCTGTTAGAAATAGAATGGATGAACTAGAAGAATGATGTTTCTGACACCGTCCCCAAAATCCACAGGGGACGGTTGCTTTTTCCCATATCGACAGCATGTCATCTGTTCCCAGCCCGGAATTCTCCGACTCACTTGATTCTACAATAACTTTTAATCAGTACCCTGATAATGATGAGAACATTGATGAGCATCATGTACTTGATCGTCAGTTATGTGAAGAAACTAACGACAAATATCAAAATCGACGAAACGGATGTGCCGAAAAAATTTGCTCAACACATAACACGAAAGCAGTGTCAATCAATCCGAGCCCGAGATTGCTCGGCAGTAATCAATCTTTATATAAAATTAGAGACTCTACGTTAGACAATTTGCCATCGAGAAATTATCAAGAGAGAAAAGCCAATGACGTAAGACGCGTAGCAAGCAGTGACAGTATTCCTCGCGGTTATAGCAATGTTATTTTGAATCAGGGATGCAGGGTTTTAAGTCAAGACTGCGTGAGAAAATCAAAAAGTCCGGACGTTAGACATACAATGGCGCCTCTCCGTTATATTCAATCAGCAAAAGGAACGTGGACGTATAATTTGTAAGTTGTATTGATAATTTCACAAATTGCTTTTTCTCAAATAATGTAAATGCGACTAGAAATGATTCTCACAATATGAAAAAAAGAAGAACGGAAAATATTTGTAAGAGAGTAACAAGAGACTTTTACAAAAGATCGGTCTCGTCGTGTTATGTCAAAAGAGAGAAGCATATAAGTATATTTGTAAAATTTACAAATGATTGTGATATTTCCGCAAGGACTGAAGAGACACAAGTACTTTCTTCATATTTTATGTACATATGTATTTGACAGAATGTTTAAATAATTTTTGTTAATGCTTTATATTTGATCGGCCGTCCACTACCAGATGACGAATCATTATTAAATACTAATTGATTAGAATAATTTACTGGTTGCTGGAACGATAGTTGCGTGTTCGCGAATAAACTGATTGTTTATTCGCGAACACGTAATGACTTTGTTTCGAGCCGGTTAAGATGTTAATTATAAAAATTGAAGTTAAAATAATATCTTGATTTCAATAAATAATTAGATGGCGCGTTAAATATGCGTAATTTTATTTACAAGTTGTTAAGTTTTACTAGAGTTTTATTGCTTTATACACAATCTTCCCCAAATTTCTAGAACTGAAAAATATTCGGCTATATATATTTATATATGTAAATTATATATAATATAAAAAACATTTGTTAAATTATCAATTTCTCTATACTTGTGTATAAGATGTAAAATCAAAGATAAATTATATATGCTCTATTAAATATTTTCTAAGTCTAAAATCATGTTTAGTGTTTTTATATTTAGAAAGAAAGGAAAATTATTTGAAGTAATAGGATATTTTAGGATATTTATAACATTTAAAAAAATACAATATGTTTTACAATATAAATACGCGCACTCATATGCAGAAGATAATTTTGTGTGTATAAAAAGAATATTCTATTAAAAACTATATTTTAAATGTATATACATACATATATACATTTACATTCATATTCTCTCTATTGTATAATCTGATAACCTACAATCGAAATATCTGCATATGTGTGTTTTATTAAAATATACATGCAAAAGGAGAGAGATCTTGTATTGTTAGTTTTTGTTTGTGAATACACTGATATGATTGTTTTACTTTTTTTGTGCTTATAAAACTTTTGTTACTCTTACATAGAATTATGGGAAAAATTGTACTTAAAAATACAATAATAAATCACTAAAGGAAAAATAATTTATGAGGTAAGATACTTATATAAAAATGTATATTATAGATTAATTTTAGACTGAGGAACAAGTACACATAGGGCATATTTTTAAAACAAAACTCTCCTTGTATTACCTAATATTAGATATAAAAAACAGATGGGAGAAGAACACGAAGAATTAAATTTGTTCTGTAATCACCCAGTACCGTTCCAATTCAGCCAGCTAAATTAATAGTAACTAAATGTAAGATGTTTTGTAATAATGTAAAACAAGTTTTGTTATTCAGAACCGTCCAGTTATGTTACTTATAATATGTAACTAATATGTTACTTTAATATGTATATAATTATAAAAAACACTTGTTTATCAAATATATTATATATTTAAGAATTTATGTAAACACACACACACTTGATCTTTAAATTTTAAAGTGTTGACTTGTAAACATTGTATTGTTACAAAAAAGCGTTTATACAGAATTGAATTTTGAGTTGAGTGAAAATTCATATATATCACCACCAAAATTATGTAAAGGTAGCGAATAAAGAAAATCACGATATATGATTGTCTTTATTTGCGCCATCAGAAATCAGTGCGATTGATATAGCGGACACTCTACGCATGCAATATAAAACAATTGTTCCTTTTAGCTACATTGAATAAACATTTATTTTATACATATTTAGTGTTAATTAACTTTTTTACTGATTCTATAATTTTTACTAAATAATTGTAAAATACGCATATTGATTGCAATATGCATGAAATTTATGTTTCAAATAAAAGAAACAATTATAGCTAAAAGTAACAAGGTTTTTAAAATTTGATTTTGACTCATATTTTTGCGGTCCCATCGATGTATCTTCCTCTGCAACAGTTCCCACTGGAAATGGTCCAACGTATTTCTGTCGTTCCTTGCGTATTCCATGTCGTAGCACTTATCTTCAATATTCACTTCACTCACGACGCGGAAGACGCGAAATATACACAATACACACACGCGAATTTTCATATTTAACACAGTTCAAAGTCTATACATTCCTACATTTCATTTTTTTCACAGTTCACATTTTAATCACTGTTGCTTTTTTATAAAATTGAACACGCGACATTCTTTAAAATACCCCGATATAAAAACTTGGCACAATTGAATAAAAACAACTGTATATTTATGATTTGAATTAAAAAAGTTTTACTTATATAACGGAACGAAGTTTCGGTTTATTTCGACGAGATCCACTGAAGTAATATCTTACACAAGACTCATTATGAGCCACAGTGTATTACTGCGATGATCTTCCTGCAATTCACTGTTGCGAGAAATATTGCGCCTTATATTGAAGCGAAGCATAATAACTTTACTATTTGCAATGTATTACTGCAAAATTTAAATCGAAGAAAACTTAATCATCGTAAATATGTACATGAAAAAACACGAATTAAATACATTCAAGCAGTCGATAAAAACCTATATCATACAGATTTAGATTTCTATAATTAGATTTCAATTGATAAAACTATGTCTTTAACGTTATTTCTCTTTTTTGCGATTTTATAAAATATAGATATGAGTACTTTCTTTTTCGCGAACATAATAAAATAAAAAATAGAAATCGGAAATGAGTGAATGCAGAAAGAATTAAAATAATATACTAAACAATAGGAATCTACTATTTTCCGTGAAATAATCGCGATTCTACTCTAAAGCTTCGCAATTTGTGGCGCAATTCAGACGATTTTGACGCAGACAGAAAAAACAAAATTTTCGTTTTAATCGAGATTGAAACATCGAGAAAAAATTTGGAAAACTAACAAATATATTATTTAAAATCATATTATAATGATATATATGTCTAAGAAGTTATGTTTAAAAACTGACAGACTGTAATTTTATAGAATATATGTTTCTTTCTTTTAATTTTTATATAGATTTGGTCGTAATTGTTACTTATAACTTATTGTGATAAAAACTTCATAATATTTTAATGTGACTTTGTAAACATGTAACATAATTACATATATGTATATATATTAGTATGAAATATATCGAAATTGTGCTCAATGTTTCAAAACTTATACAAAACAAAGATCTACAAGCGCGGTTCGCACTGATCTGATTTCAAATCACTATACTAAAACCCTAAAATGTAGGGTACTCACCGAATGGCCTTCTGCTATGCACCACTCTGTAACAAAAAGAAAATTTGCTCACTTAGATTGAAGATAAGTTTTTAACGTTTAAATCTAAAGAAAGTGTGATAGCTTTAATAGATAAATAAAAACTTTTATAAGAAAGTTTCTATAAGAAAATATATTTGATGGTTATAAGTTATGCATAAAAAATGATTATGAAAACAACATACCTTTGTGCTATCATTCTGTTGCCCGAATCGGCTCCTCCGGTGGCGTAACTTCCTTTTTGGTCCATGAAAAATAGTTGTCCGTGTCTGAAAAGAACAACGCGCAAAAACAAAATTTATCAAACATTTACTGAGATTATTACATAAATTGTTACATATTTTTGTGAAAGACTATTGTGATGTGTACCTTGTAACTAATATTAAATAAACTCCTCCGATATCGAGAACGTTCTCCAAGTGATGAATATATGTATTATAACTTAAGCATCACGACATTTTATATATTATAACATTTTATTGAAACCAAAAGAAGATAAAGCAAAATAGTGAAAGATAGTTATTTATATTTTAATATTATATTTTATTATTTTATTATATTAATATTATATTTTATTTTTATATTATTATACGTAAATATTTTTAAAATATTTAATAAATTACTAAGATACCGAATCGAGAAAATCAATTTTCAAATCACACACAGTCAAATATCTTAAAACTCCGGTACATGATTTGATCTGTCGTCAGACCTCCCCGTGAGCAGCGAAGATAGCAATGGATCCTTTTGCATCTTAACCGCTCCTGAGGCAAATCTGACGGCAAATGGATCCATATATAAATTATGCGAAGTTTTCTAGACTTTGATTGCTATGGACTATATTATTTTTATTTGCGTACCGAGATAAATATGTTACGTTTCAATTTTTCAAACGCAAAGTTTCAACGCGTTTCTAGAATTGTTTGTTTTATAATCATATAAAATATCAATAATTAATAGTTTAGACACAACGTACTTACTAACACGCATTATATATAAATTAACTAAAACAATATTAACAAAAACAAGTCGTGATATTTAAGTCATGATACATTCTGCAATAGGCGAAAATCCATACAACGACTTGGACAAGGATTAACAATTTCTTTCTTCTAAAAAATCTAAAAACAGATAATAAAAACAATTAATATATTGTTATAATTTACTCTACAAAAATAGACGAATATTAAACGATGCCATATAGCTTTGTTTAACAGAATATTTTATTTTTTTATTCTCCTCCCCCCCCACTCACCTGTTTACTCAATATCAAGCATTAGATATTCAAATGGTGCTTGCTGAAATCTTGCTGTTTTCACAAAGATGTATACTGCCACACACTTTGGACAAAATCAGTCAACACGCGCGTGCACGACAAGCGCAAATAGCCGCGATACGATGTCACTGTAACTACTCGTTGATTAGCATTACCGGCGAGTGCGCGATGTCAATTACGTGTTACCGCGAACGTTCGAATACTTAGCGACATACTTACACTACCGATGTAGCGTGCGAAACGGTAATAATCGCGAGAAATACGGAACAATTCGGACGTGTTTCTTCTTCGTGTCGCGCGACGACCATTTTGTGTCTTGCGCACGTCTGAGTCTGAGCGCGGGAACGCCAACTCTCCGGCTCGATCTTGCATTCTGTTCTGCGCGCGCATATCGATTCGATTATCGAAGTATCGCGCGTCTCGCTACAATCGAATCAGCGTTAGCTAGTTATTATGGCGGACGCAGGACGCAAAGCGGAACTTTGTTCGACTTGATCCCGTATTTCTCGCGATTATCATCGTCTCGCGCGCGAATATCGGTCGTATTACGAATACGTGTGTGTCGAAAAGTGTCGGGCGTTCATAGTGACACTAATTAACATCGCGCAGTGATCGTGACGAGTGTGAATCGAAACTTTCGCGGCCCATTTGCGCTTCCACGAAACGCACGCGACGAGAAAACTTTTTTCGAAGTGATTCGCACGTTTATCGTGATACTGTCGAGCGATATTACGAAACAGTATAAAGTGTAATCAAGTAAGTACATCTCCTTGGATCATCATACATTTTGCTGCTTTACTATCAAATATTAATAACATTATTATGTTTCGCGTTACTACAGATGTGTGGATAGCAAGCTGTTACAAGCGTCAATTCAATTTATTTCGAAAAGTAAACTGACAGATCCTGTAAGAATAAAGAAATAATACAAGAAAAGGGATAAAATAACGATCTGTAACTCTCCAACAATAAGATTTTAGCAAGCAGCATCAGAATTTATGGAGTGTAATCAGGTATCATCTCCTTTTATATCATCATTTGCTGCCATTTGCTTGATAAATTTTACTTTATTTTTTTTAAAACCACTACATATATAGATACATTACAAAATGTATAAAAAGATAAGTCTATAAAAATATATTAAAGTTATTTTAACATTACACAAATATATATGTATGAAAAGTTGCAATTCCAAACAATATTTCAAGAAATATTTTGTATAGAAATATTTTGTGTCAACGAAAAATCTATAGAATATTTTAAAAATAATCTATAACTTTTATTCACCTTCGAATTCTCTTCAGTGACAGTTAAGATACAATGAAAATATCTTTTGCATTCAAACTGCCAAAGAGGAGAATTCGAAAATGAATAAAAAGTTATAAATTTACCGTGGCTTTCTCAATAGCCTGTATCGCAATTCTATCCGTTTTACTTATCAGAACCGAATTGTAAAATTCAAGTAAAACAATTCAAGTATAAGGCACATATTCCAACATATGTTATAAGAAAATATAATGAAGAAATAGTTATTGTTAGGTGAATCGATATATTTCTTTATGTATTGAAAGAATATTTTTCAAAGAATAAGAATGAAATTACAAAATGAAAGAGTAATAATTTACAAATGCGAAATATTTAGTCGCGATATTTGCAATAAAGAAATTCTATATCAATTGATTGATAATTCGATAAAGAAAAAAAATTACTTCAAAGTTACAATATATATGAATTTGCAATAATAGCAAATATAGAAAACTAAATTTTGAACCGCGCACTATGCAAAACACGTCCATGACTATCGAACGCTCGAGTCTCGACGCGATCTGAAGCTGTGCGCTGCGCAGTGGGGTAGTAGCGCAGTAGAGTCTCCCACCCATAGACTTATATATAAGTCTATGCTCCCACCACGCGCTTCTGCGCTTTCCGATTTTCCTTCGTGCTGCTTCTCAAATGCGCGTGGTAGAGGCAAAATTCCTCGAGCTTCAAAACAACAAAAAACCTCACCATTGGAAAAACATCTCGATTGTTGATGTACTATATGCTTATTTTTCACATTCCATGGTAAAGTTTAACACATTTTATAAAATTTTCAATCTTGCTTTTCCCAGATAGTCGAGAATAATATTCTT
>QVNZ01013530.1:0-14111 GCA_014825645.1 Pseudomyrmex dendroicus | reverse complement strand
CCAGAAATAATACTTTTCTTTTCGTAATTGCTATCTTTCGCAACTGGCAACGGAACATTTTCAACTCATTGTAGAATGGCCCTAAGTGATCCATAATCTCTCATCTGTAAATTTATTTTTTTTTAGTTTTAATCTTGCAAGAATTTCTACTTTTTCGAAGAAAAAAATAGAAGAAAGATTTGATCGTCTGTTACTATTATAGTTGCATGTCTCGAGTATACAATATGGAACAAATAAGACAGTCTTGATCGAAACAACTCAATGAAGTAGGCTTAGAAACATGCGATTATGAAGTATCGCGCAAATCATATACGATCATGTACTCGAACGTGTTATTTACTCGAGTAGCTTATATATAATGTGCATTTAAGTAAACTCGTTTAATAAATAAGATAAAACATTATCAAGCGATTTCATCTGTGGACAAGCAGTAAGTTTGACACTGTTTGATTTATCTTGGATTGTTAATTTAACCGTGTTGTACCGTTTTAACGACAGTCAGATCATTACATTCGCACAGACGTTTGCGATTTTTTTTTTAACGATTTATCTCGTTACGATGCGTAAAGTCAAATCGACAACGTCATAACATTTGAATCATCAATATATTCTTGTGTCTAAGTTAATTTAAAATTCACAAGAGCGCTATCTTAATAAATTTATAGGAATTTTAAAAACTTATTTTTTATTATCAAGTTGTAGAATTTAACATAATATTTATATAATAAAAAAGCACATTAAAATTTCACAATAAAAAAAAAACATATTTAGACATATGTTTTTACATTAACTGTAATAACTGCAAATTACATTTTTTTAGTCAATTAGCGTTCACTAAAAGAAAATTACAATTTTTTTCTGGGAAGACTTTTTTGCTACAATATGTCTTGAACACTCGCGAAACGAGAGAGCGCTCAAGAAATCGCTTAAGAAATCAGAAATTATTCCGGTCGTTCAGCGATCTCATTAACAAAACGATATCGGAAGCCCGACTTTGATGTCCCGGTTTATATACGATGTCCGTAATAACGGTTAACCATAAGTGCACGCATAATACGCACGGCCGACACCTAATTCATGAATGGTCATGGGGGTCGCGCCTAATCGCATATACTTGCCAAGAATCTATAACACGCTCGTGGCCGTTGTTTCAAATGATTAATGACCATTCAATTAGAACAGTGCGAGCGGGCAATCGATCGTGATTTCGATTAACGCTGCGTGAATACCTAACAAGATGACGAATGGGTTCGGTCATTAAATAGAGACGATACCGCAAATATTTTGTGCCAGTATGTTCATCTTTTGACTTCTCGAGAAGTTCGAGAAGGCGATTAACGTCCGGTCTTTCATTCTCGTGTAAGACTAATCACATTATTTCCAATCTTTAACGGCTTTTTTAGTGATCTTATTTGCTGACGAATATCAGCAGAAAATTTATTCGATCGTCAATTACGTCGTTCTCATTAGCTCGAGAGAGGTCGCGTAAGCTGCTCGACTATATAAGGAAGATGCGTATCGATATTGTAATGTCACGCGTCGACAGGTTTCGTTTTTTTTTCTTATAGTCAAGAAGAATCCTCCTTCCTTCTTATGAGTCTAATGAGGGCGACGTAATCGACGACGGATTAAATTTTTTGCACGTTTTCGTCCGAACGAGAACTTCGTTCGTACCGCTCGGGCAGCACCGGTTAATTTTGCCGGCGGCGACGGTTATATATGTCACGGATGATCGAAAGCGATTACGAAGGGTTTGCGTTGCTGCCGTTATCCGCAAGATTCGCGTCTCTTATTCGCCTCTTGTTACATGAGCGAATTATCTCGCGAACGGCAAGCGAGACGGTTGCCTTAATGGCGCACGTGTGGATGGCCTTAATGGCCGTGGCTCGTCCCTAGCGATTTGAGACGGTTCGTATTCTCCACCTGATCGCCAATAAACTCGCCCTTCGGCGCGGGAGTTCATATAATCCGGGCGTGCGAGGGTTGTACGAGGTTTCGGCGGAGAATGTCTGAAAAAATAACAAACGCTGACCGCCGAATAAACGAATTGAGCCGTCGATTGATCGGTTCTCTTCTCATGTTTGCTGTACATACAGGATATTTTGTATTTCTTCTTTGTTTTCGGCGCAGCATATACATGGCGCGGAATACAAGCTAAAACTGTTAATAACAATCATTACGTACGTGTAGCGTACGTAACGTGGTACTACTGTTATAAATTTAAAAAATAACAGGTATGAATGAACGAATGACATTCCGAGGTAAAATGAATGCAAGACTCCGACGCGAGAGGCACGAGCATCAGATTAATCGAAAACCGTCGACTTGAAAAAAGCCGCGAAATGAATTTATGACGTAAGCGCGCGTTCATTAGCATTACATCGCCGCGTGGTGTAACCGCGATCCGAACCGTGTCCCGAGCTCGATCTTTGTCGGTGATTAGTCAAGAAGGACATGCTCTTATAAATAGCGGGGTCCTTGCGCTTACATACCGTCACACTTTCGCGTGTTGCGCACACGTACACGTCCCTGCACACGCGCGTGAATATTTCTCTAGTACGCGCTTATACACGCACTCGGAGAGAAAGAGGCAAACGGCTCTCGCTGAAAGAATCCACATCGCGCGTCCTTAATTCGTTTGGCGCGGGTCTTCGTGTCCGATGGGTCGAATTAAATTATGATGCTCTCACGGCAGCCGTGCGAAGGATACAAAAGAGGGGTTACGACGCGGAGACCCGCGGAAAGTTATGCGCGCAAGGGCCTCGAGTAAACGTCCGGCTAATGGACAGGTGCATAATTTCACGTGGATTTTTTTATTTCTGCCGCGTAGGTCCGCGCCTGCACGGACTTCCTCCGCCGGGAGAGAGATAGATCTTTGATTTCGAATTAAATTACCGCCGACCTCGCGGCGATTTGTAAACATATTGGATGGATGTTTCTCGCTGCATTCTTCGTCGAACTGCGGCCGCGGCACGTAGGGCCCGTACGTCGAGCGCGACGATGGTAATTTCAATGTCGAGAAAGAGAGAGAGTCGCGTTGCCAGCCAAGCCGATACCGATGAATTAGAGACGGCGACTTGTAGAGACAATCCCACGTAACGCATAAGATCCCGTACGTATACTTATCCACCCGCGGCCTATCTGCCCCGAGGTGTTAATTACGGGCGAGACCACCTCTCGCCGATTAATGTGAGTTTCGTCGTACGCGCGCGCGCGCGGGTAGTAATTTTTTCATCTTTTTTTTTTTTTTTTTTTTTTTTTTTTTTTTTTTTTTTTTTTTTTTACAACACGGGAAGATGGCATTTTCTCAAAGCGATCATTACACGTGTTCGTAGATTATTAGTGAGTGCGGGCAGAGCATTATTAGCCGGCCTATCTGCTCGAACATCTATGTGCCGCACGAACGTTTTCAGCGGGACCTGTCAATTACACAGATTTATGATCTCTCCTCCTCCCACTCGTTTCGTCTCGCTTTCTCCTCTCTCTTTTTCTTTCTTTCTCTCTCGTATTGCGAGAGCCCTTTCTCGACCTCCTGTGCCCATCCTTTTGCACGCGGCGCGCAACGTTCATTAATGCGCGCCTCGACGAGAGAGTTTCGTGCGTCCGCCTGAAATAGCAAATAATTTTTGATCGATGATCGCCTTTAATTGCGAGCGACTTAATTACAGATAAATACTTTTGCGTCGATTTATCCTGCATCGCGTTTCGCGCGCCTATCAATCTCCTCTCGTCCCTGATTGACCCGCGAGAATCTCATGATATCATACAGCACCGTTTACATTTCTTCACCGCGAACTATATAAGGTCGTATAGAAAAATGTTGTATTTTTTTTCATCCTCCCGAGAACAATACTGCACTGATAGACCTTGACTCGTAACGTCGTGTATTCATTCATCGATTTTTCTCGATGTTTTGACGTTTATATTTCAACTAATGACGAGATGCAATCAAGGCTTGGTATTGTGCGTTTTTTTTTCTTAGTTTGGTTGAAAAAAAAAAAAAAAAAAAAAAAAAGGATACGACGTTAGTTAATTAATATTCTAATTGACGTTATCGTCATCTTTTGCGACGTAATCGACAAATGTGTCTGACAAACGGGCGTGACGTTATCTGCCGGCGATGATCAACTCTTCTCTCTTTCTCTTTCATCGTGGCATTCAAACGGCGGTCTGTAGAATTACGGATAAAAGCGTCTACGTGTAAAACGTCTTTTGCATACTCTTGCCACGTGAGCAGAGGCGGTTAAATGCAGACGCTGTCGATGCGCTCGTAAATTAAATCGCGATTCGCGCGTGCTTCCCAGATCTCGCGGGTGATCGCGGGTCAGCGATCTTGCGGGATTAACCCGCGCACAGGGCGTCACAGGCCGTGCGGTCGTACCCACGTTCGTAACTGTACTTGATGTGCTTGATATGCGATATAGGAAGTTTTATTAAGTACACAGTGAAGGAGAGAATTACCGCCGGAATTACGCTAATCATGCAAATTGCGACAATTAAAAATTCGTTCTTGACAAAACAAGAACGCACACAAATCAGCAAGGTTCTCTGGCGTAACAAATGCAAAAGAAAGAATAACTTGTTGTATTTTTTTAACTGGAAAAGATACTTTTTTACACACACACACACACACGATTGTTTTACTACTTGTATATTTCTGTTTAGTTATAAATTACTTCTATTTAATTATAAAGTTTTTCTTCTCAGTTCAATGCGTGTGTCTCGTTAAAGTTTTTAATAAATTGTTATATATAGCCGCATCACCCCGGTTGATGAATCGACTTGTACGCACAATCGCGTGTTTATCGACACTAAAATCAAACAGTGCACGAAATGTAACAACATATTACAACTTGGCAAAGTCAAAAAGTGCGAAATTAAAGGATGAAACACAGTTTCATCCTTTAACACGTAACATCTTCGATGTTTTCTTTCTCGCGGCGAAAGATGAATTGCCGTGGCGATTTATTTCGCGATATGTGCGCGTGATTAGCGCAAGACGCTTTTCGGCGCCAATACGATTGGATAGCGGCGCTTCGTGTTCCAGCAGATTGCTCCTAACGAGGAGACATGTGTCGACAGATAAAAAGAAAAAAAGAAAATAAAAGAAGATGAGTAGCACGGGTGTTGTTTGATTTTTATCGACCGATGACAAATCGATAATACTCACGCCATATTGCATTTAGACCGGTTCTCCTCTCCGTGTAGTTCGCCTGCTTTTAATTAATCCTCGTGCCTCAATCGACCCGACGCGAGCGAAAAATGTGAAGCCGCAGAGAGAAAGAGAGAAAAAGAGGCGTGCGTACACCTACGATGATGCGCCTCGCGAGACGAATCGTTCGTCGGTTTTCATTACGACGATTATCTCGAGAGAAAAGAAAAAAAAAGAGAGAAAGAATTTCTGCGATCATTTTGCACGCGCAACAATTCCTCCGGATTGAGAAATTCCGACGATCGTTTGTGTTTTAATAATAATAACAGCGTATCGCGCAGCGCGATAATTTTATCAAATTACCATCGCTAATAATATGAAAACCACTACCTAATCAATTACACACGCGCAGTAAGTATGCGTAATATGTACCTATATACGCGCTGAAGTTTAGCATATTAAACCGCCCGTAATTTACCGATTATTTTTAATTTTTTTTTTTTCGCGTAAGCGAGATTCATGAGCCGAGTTTGAGAATCGTCAATTCAGCATTGCAATTCCCGTCGTTGTCCCAGTATGCAAAGTTGCCCATCACGATAGCTGTTAAAGTAGTAGGTGACCTTAAAGGATGTCGATCTTCAAGTTGGAATAACAGTATCGACGTTTCTCGAAGACGTTCAGAGGCGAGGCTGCGCTCATCAACAGGTGTTGGACGCCTTTATGCCGTCTGTTATTTTCGAATATACATACGAATGTCTTTCTTTGCTGGAAAGAGAGAGAAAGAGAGAGAGAGAGAGAGAGAAACGTGCCGATGATGTTTTCTTCCTTTTCTAATTAGCCATTACGCAGCTGGTTTTCATATCGGACATCGAAGTGCCTCGCGTATTCTCAATATTTGTCTTAACCCTCAGGCGATAATCATCGCTTAATGCCGCTGTATTATTGCCAAATAAGTAATTTATATTGTCGTAATCAAAATTATACGCTTAAACGAATACAATTTTTGGCATTTGTTAATTTCAATTAAATCTCAGCGCGTGTGTGCGTGTGCACGTGAGTTTTGTTTCTCATCGTCTGTAGTTTCCCAACTTTCCTGCTGCGTTTTGCTTTGATCGTGTCTTTTTTAAGCATAAGACTTTTTGGTTTTCTCGCTTGTTTCTTTTGTTTCTTTTTTTTTATTTTGCACGGCTGCCTTCGCGTGAGTGTTCTGTCTAACGACGACGAGATGCGTCGGGCGTAAAAGTGCACCCTTCTCTCTGTACACGACGCGAGCGTCGGGACTTTATGGCGCTCATAGTTATATAGTTCTAGTCCGAAAGACCTTGTACGGCGAGTACGTACCTTGGCGCGTTGAGTTTTGCGGCCGGTCTTTACACGGTCTCTCCGACGCAAGAGCGTAAGTAACGCGCAAGAAGAGACCACCGTGAAAAAGGAGGAAATCTGCGGGAGAGATGCGCGCTGGAGATGATGCATCGGATCGAGAGAGTGAGAGAAAGAGAGAGAGAGAGAGAGAAGCCATAACCGCGTGCATGTCCGTCGGTCGGCATCTCTCGCCGCGCCGTTCGGTTTTACGACACGATTTAATACCGCGCTCCGCTGCCGTTCGTCGATCCAGATTAATTGCAAATACGTCTGACGCTGTCAAAACGCCGTCAGCTGTTTGAGTTTGCCAAGTATCGCGTCTTGTACGTACGTATACTTCATGTTTCTCGACGTGCGTAAACGCAGTCATTTAACGAAACAAATATCGTTCGCTAAAATTCGAATAACAACCTTACGGTATCGCACTTGACATGATTTAATCCGCGTTTCGCGGATCTTGTACATCTTGTCGAATCGAGCGGACCGAAGCGTTAAGATTTATCGATGATCTCTTCGACCTTGAAAGTAACAAGCGCGACCTTGGGAAAGGATGTTTCGAAGCGAGACGCTAATCACGATCACGAATTTTGCACGTCGCTATTGCACGCGGCAATTACCCGGGAGACTGTGCTTGGATGGCACAGCTTCTCGCTCGACTTGTTGCGTTGCGGGCGCTTTTACATGAGCGTGTATACCTACCTACGAGTGCGCGTATATACGCGGAACATGCGTATGTTTAATGACGTGCGCAACGATGCGCAGCATCTTGAGAGACCGGCCAGCTACGTGGCATCCCCGACGGATGCCAATTAACGCAGAACGTTAGACGTACTTCGGAGTTTAACGAAAAAATTCGTAATTTTCAGAGCCTAGGTAGATTACGTTGTCTCATGTCAGATAGCGAAAAAGCGGAAAGATTTTATTAAAAATTAATAACATCGAATTCATACGCTATAATCCTGCGCAACTTCTATACTTACAATACAGAAAAATGACTATTTTATTTATCTTAATTATCTTATTAATTTTGTTTCGCAAAAGTTCGGCTTATTATGACAAGAAAACAAATAAATGTGAAATAGAAGTAAATTGACACAGACAAAACTTTACTCACAAATTTAGTTTTTTTTTTTTTAATTGATGACGGTAATAAATTTATCTCATACTTTTTGTACGATTGTGTTACGCGCGTAGTGACGGTTTAATAGCCAAGCCGTAAATTGCGATTATCGTGTGCACTCTTTGACGGAAGTGTTTTTACGAAAGCAAGACACGCGCTTTTTTTTGTGCGCATTTATAAAACGGTCGTTGCAGTGTGAAAAAACCGTTGCGCGTTGCGATTGCATAACAAAAGATGCGCCACTTTTGAGCTTTATTGTAAATTTGTAAGTGGATATGTTTAAATAACACTATTGCGCTGTGGGGCAGACGTGTTGCAAAGATAAATGGCTTAATATATTTTTTTCCCCGACCCTAAACTTGGCACGACGGTGCATTCCCGCGGGCAATATATATCCAGACTAGCATCCGCGTTTACCTGGCATTTACATACGTAGATAAACACGTACGCGGCGCATGAGTAAGGTAGCCACGGAGCCGATTGGAGCCGCTCCAAGTTGAGTCCATCGCTTTTTCTTTATGTATCTGGGAAGACTCTCGCGAGCATAACAAGCTCTTCTCGTCGACCCGGCCGTCGATACAAGAGAAATATTACGCGAAAACACGTGCAAATATGTGTATTCGATTGTATAACACGGTTGTAATCAGGAATACAGCAGGTAGTCTTTTTATTTCTATCGCAATAAAAATAATGTGTTTTCTTTGCATAAATTATTATCTCCTAAATCGACTATACAAAAATTAATATTACTATATAAAAATATATAAAATCATGTGTGCAAAAACTGTCTCTTTGAATCATGTGTAATTTAATACAATTAACATACTTGATAGGGATTTAATTTTGCTAAAATAAACACGTATGAAAAAGAAGACAAACTTTATCTTCGCCAGATGTTTGCGTACTGCTCCAGGTCGTGCGGTGCAGGAATAACCGCTGTTCTGCAAATTAACGCAATCTAGTCCCTAGATAACCGCGCTAATGCAAATTGCACGGCGATTTAATCAAGTGCATTTCAACACAACGCGCCGCAGTGTGTTTTTCTGCGAATTGTTTATTTAAGATGTCTCGATATCTTTGGATCGCGTCGGCGTGCGATCCGGGAACGGACACGTGTCGTCGCGGTCGTGTTGCGACCGCGCGCAGATCGGCTTTCTAATCACATGGCGTGCGCGTTGACCGACGACGGAGGAGGACACGCGGTACGCGCGCACACCGCGCGGTTGCATAAAATTCAAACTCGCGCGCACTGAATACGCTTATCTTTCGCGCAGCGGGTGGCTGGATCCGCGGAATGTTTCTCACGAAGATACTATCGCCTCGCTAGAACTCGCGCGGAGTGCTCCGTTCCATTAGCGTTGCGCGGTCTTAACAATATAATTAATGTAAACTCGATGCGCTCTCTTCCGGATACGTCGCTCGTGCGCGTTAGTATCGCATGGAGGAGTATAAGTAGTGTAAAACCAACCAACCGGTTGTTTACACGAGGAGTATGTATTTTCTCGTGCCCGGAAAAAATAGACAAAGTTAAACTGCACGAGTAAACAAAACTCTGTTTTGTAAAATTAAACAAGAGTATAAGTCATTTTTTGTGTGTGTGTGTGTGTAACACCTGAAGATTCTTATTGCGTGAAGATGTGTGATACATACATAAATTCAATGCCATTCCTTCACGAACGAAATCTGGCATATCTTCGCGTGCGCGCGAAGAGAACTTTTCATAAATATTTCTGCAATTTGTATGCCGTTTGTGCGAATTACCAGCAACGCGCCAATTTGACGTTTGAACAGTTATCAGAAGTTATTCTAGCGTTTTGTTTCTATTGTTAAACGCGACGAAGCACGACCGATCGAGCGTCGAGACGCGCGTGAAAATAACCGCGCCGCCTGCGGCTCGTTCAAACTTGACCCGCTAATGAATAGTAAAAGATGGCTTATGGTAGCGTCGTCGTTATGATGCCGGCGAACGCGGAACAGTAAAAGCGCGCTTAAAGTGAATGGCTAAAACTTTAAGCGATATATGCACGTCGGTCTAAATGACTAAGCAGTCAATACGTACGGCGCTTAAAGGATCGCCGTGCATTCCAACATACGCTGATTTTTTGCCGACTTTAATGACTCCACTTAGGCCGTTTGAAAAATATAGACGTTTCCGGTTGCAGTTAACTGCAGAACGTGGCTGTGCGCTATTATATCGGCGCCTCGCGCGAGATTGTATGTACGTTTCAAAATAATCGAATCGAAGAAGAAACCGCAAATATTAATTATCCCCGTGTGATCCGCACAATGTTGCTAATTCGGAGCTTATGTTTATTCATACTTTGAATAGTTTTCAAATTTAATAAAAAAAGAAATGAATGAAAACAATAATGGCGATAACTTTGTGCTTAAATTTCTATTATTTTGATACAAGAAAAAAATACTTGATCGGAAAACGCATCATTTCAATCAGACGTTTCGTACTCAATGTTTGACACACACTTTATCACGTGGGCAAATACACAATATATTACTATCTCTTAATTGAAAGGAGAAGTGCAACGCATTGAAATTCAATTTCGCTTTTGCTCTGTCATTTATTACGATGTAAGTGTAATATCATCTCTTTGTATCGAATCTCTTGATCGCGAGTGAAGCATATTACATCGAGAAACGATTCAGTGTCCGCAGAAAGCGATTACTATTTTTAACATCGTTATCTCGCTAATTTAGAAAAACGGCTATTAATTAAAAAAATCTGTAATTGATCAATGTAGCAACTAATTGTAACAGATAGGAGGGGATAACTTCTTTGACATATCGATTATTTGTACACACATAAACCACAAGCGTGATTAAAAACTTGTGATAATTGTTTACACATGTTGCGTAAAGTTAAAAATAATGTGTAGAATAAGCCAAGCGCAAAGTATGTATGCGGCTGTAATTTGCTCCTTGATGTGAACCCATCGCGAGAGAGCATAAGCTGATAGTACCGTACAACATCAGTGAACTGGAAATGGAACGAACGCAAAACCAACGTTGTGCAGTATAGAAATTAAGAGAATCGTCAGATGCGAGCCAACACGCTTCGTAAATTTCCCAAGAGATTAAGTTTAAGCCGATCAACAGACTGCACTCGACGAGATACGTGTAGTAACTGTAATACAATCAGTGCGAACCGACATATGATGATACGTACAGAACCGGACAATATTGCGCATCTCTTCGCTGCTTCATCGTGGTGGTCTACGCTGTACCACTCTATTGCCGTCATTGCGCGATGTAATTGTCGTCCGATTCTGTTCGCTCGCATTACGTTTCTGCGTAATTTGAGTGAGAGAGAGCCGTTCGTCATAGATCATTAATACGCTACCGTCGACGGATTCATGTCTCACGTCAACGTGAATTATGCGGTCTCATTACAGACAGGAGAGGTTTTGCACTTCAAGTTTTCAACTGTCGTTATTATTATCTTTTCTTAAAAAATTACTAGTCAAAGTGAAAAAAAAGAAAGAGGGAAAGTGCGATTTAAAGTTTTTAACTCATAGATTTTAAAAAATCTATCATCAAAAAAAATTTTTTAAATACATTAATTTTATTTTAAATATATTTTAATTGGGTTGTTTGAAATATTTGCGTAATTTTCATGCTTTTTCCTTAGCTAGTAACCGAATACTTTATATTCCCTGAGTGTTTTTTGCTGGTATGAGCATACAGTAATTAATAGTGAATAGAAAGAGAGCTTTACAGCGTCGCAGAACGATATTTCTTCGGCTGTTACGTCAACCAATAACTGCTCTTCGGCATATATTTCTGTCTCTCTTCGGGAATGCGTCAAACATCTGTATAACACTTCGCACTACCTACGCGCGGGTTACATACCACGCTATATAGGTATGAGCGCTCATTAGTATGTTCGATGTCGTCTTAGCGTCGTGGAAGATAAAACGAGTTGAAATGCGGGGGGAGAAAGGAGAGGGAACAAAGAAACGGAATGCTGAGTACGTGTCATGCGGTGAAAATTAGAATACTTGTTCATGGGAAAAAGCCGAGCGTTACGTGAATTTCGCGCGCAAACTACCTCGAGATTTCTTGCAGTATACGCGAAAATGCAAAGCGCCGACATGTAGACGCGTTCCGTATTTCTTCGCATTTCCGAATTCCGACGAGCGGAATTTAAATTGAAGTTTGAAGAATAACTTTGTGTAGTAGTTCAAAAAATTTTGCATTAATAAGTTTCTTAATAACGCGAACATTCAATTTTCTCAAGAGAACTTTTATAGAAAATACTAATATATTTAATTGTGTTAAAATATTTAATATGATTCTCTCTCTCTCTCTCTCTCTCTCTCTCTCTCTCTCTTAGTTACACGATAAAATTAAATGTATGTAAAATGACTTTACTTTTTCACGCGTTCTGCCACTCTGAGTTGAAAGTTTTCATTACTATACGCAATTTGGCGTACGCTGTTACACCGTAAATGCTCATGGTTTTTGTCCCCGCGCAATTTAACGCTTATTATCTAACTAACCGAGAGCTTAAAAAAGCGTTCTCTTTCACACCATTACGGCCAATAATGGCGAATTTTAACCTTTGCTCTTCCGACGAAAATGTAAAGCGTCGATGTTCCGTGAGACTTGAAACGCGCGTACATCCGAACTCCGCGCTACATGACCCGTAGTAATGGATCCGCAGCCGCGGGATGTCAGAATTCTGCAGGATGTTTTCGACGCTTCCGCATATCTCACGTCTTAAATTTCGACGGGATAATGCATCTTCTTCATCTTGCACAAATTTCTCTGTTGTTCAACAAGACCATTACTTCGATGTACGTTGTGAAACGTTTTACTCTTGTCTAGCTTCTAAGTGTATCTTACCAGACAAATTTGAATTTGAAGCACTGAAATTGACGTTCGATGAAAACCATTTAATTTTTCAAGATTATCATAAATCACCCGTATAAAGAGAACAACGATTACACGCCACTGTGTATAAAGTAGTTTACGCAAATAGGGCAAATATTCATACTTTATAGAAGATTCTACATTCCGTCAGTATATTCGGTGAGCGTCTTGCGAGAAATATTCTCACAGGCTTGAAAATAACACCTCTCTATCTCTCTCTCTATCTCTCTCTCTCTTTGTCTGTGCAGCAACGTCAAAACGTTTTACTTCGCTTCGACCGTTGTTGATCTTTTAAAATTTTTCGCGCTTAGAAGCCGCGTGATTTATTTCAACTCCCACCGTCGCGTCTAAAAAGCGGGGCATCATATACCCCGGGCAGGCAGAAAATTTCCCGCATAGAAGACGCGCCAATTCGAATTCTGCGCGGTTGTTACGTGAGAAAGAAAAAAAATCAACCAGAAACGGAAGATGCTGCAAAGCGCGAGCCACGGAACCGTTGCGGCAGCTGCCACGGTTGCTGTCGGAACATTTTACGAGATTTCAGGAATCTCGAGATCGCACGGAGAAAGAACGCGCTCGCGACTATACCTATACGTTCCACGGAGCGAGTCTCCAACGAGATAACTGTACACGCGCCTCCGAAACTCGAGAAGGCTCGAATATGGGCCAGTCGTTGTGCGAGACGAGAGGAACGCGAATTTGCGGTACAATTTCCGGGTCCCGCTTGACGGGGCTTAGTTTTCCGTCTTTATATTCGCGCTTGGACCGGTTTACTTAACCGGTACTTCATAAGTAGGTGTTACCACGTGTTCTCTTTTTAGCGCTGCAACGATGACTTTAACATAAAACGCGAATAAAAAAATGTAATTTTATCGGCAACACTAATTACACGTTAAAGAGGTCATTTCAATTTAGTTGCAAACCCCGTTTGAGATAAACATCACGAGTCTAAAACCACACGCGACATGTAAATTCGATAAACGGGTTACAACGTTCCATTTTCGGATTCTCCATTAATCGCACTGATTAAATTCGCACAGAAAATTGACGACTGACAATAAACACGGCGATTTTAGCAGTGAGATGTCAATGAGAACATTGGAAATCGGTAGCACAAGAAATATATACAGGTCAGCATACAATGATTGTTGTAATTGTGTCGACATATATCAACTTCATTGTTAAATCGATGATTGATTCATCCGGCGCCCAGTAACTCAAATCGTATAACATCGAGACCAGCAGCTTGCGATTTCTCAAATGTCTCGTCGTATTCTCTGCCATCCGTAATATACAATCGTAAAACGAGCAGATGATTGATGATCGATATTTAGAAGACCTCGTTTAAAATCGACTACTTATAAAATAATTTACATGCGTCACACGCGTACAATGCGACTTACGTATATGTGCGCTCTGACACTATGTGATTTTAGCAAAAATTCCGCTAGTCACACGCACACACTCGAAATATCTTTATAATGGCACTTGCTTCTCAATTAACGTAGCTGTAAAATTCTACTTAACGTTTGCCACAAAACTGAAATCGCACATCGCGTGGTCTGTTATCGCTCGTATTGTAACATTTTA
>QVNZ01013528.1:0-10536 GCA_014825645.1 Pseudomyrmex dendroicus | reverse complement strand
AAATCAGTCAATCAGCCAACGTGATTGGTCAATTCCGCAAGACCTGCGACCTGCGACTTGCATCTGCGTCTTATGTAGATAGGCCTTTAGGCTGATGCCGTTAAAGTTGGAAGATAGGAACTACATACTACTGTTTTACTAATTTAATCATGAACGGGAGCACGAGCTTCCTATTCTGAATGATGACTTCAAACTATAGTTTGGTACACTTTGGTATATGTACCATACGATCGCCAAAAATCGCCTTATAAACCAATCCTAAATTTGGTTTGGTGCAAAATTGTCTCAGCGGATCGGATAAAACTGGTCCATACGCCATTCTATGTAATTCCATAACTCTATTTTTATCACTCATTAGATATAAAACAAAGACTACGTTTACACGCACTGATAAAACCGTTTTAATAACCTGTAAAGAATGGAATGACTGTGATTGGCCAGTTTCATAACTTCGGTTGTTATTAAAACGGTTTTACCAGTGCGTGTAAACGTAGTCAAAGATAGAATGACTCAATAGCGCTGAATAGCGCGCTTCTCGAACGCAGCCATTATTTTATTATAACTATATAAAGATTTCACTAAGATTTCACTAGAAATAAAATAGAGAAAGAAGAACACAAGGACTGCGTTCGGGAAGCGCGCTGTTGCATCATTCTATCTTTATTGCTCATTAGATGTAAAACAAAGATAGAATGACACAATAGCGTTGATAGAGTGCTCTCCGAACGCAGCCAAAATGGTATTGATGTGAACTCACTAGTGAACTAACTCAGCGCAAGCTTATGAAAAGTAGAATCTGCGTCTTTTTAAAGAATAAAATACAGAAAAGTGGTAGAGAGAAATAAAAAAAAAATATTATTTATTCTTCTGCTTTTTTTTCTACATATCCTGTGGTGGACAGCCTTGATTGGTGGATATATCTTATTAACATATTACAGTTTACGTACGAAGATTGATCACGTAATGGTTGAAGAAGCGGAGCAAGTAAGTAGACAATTATATTAAAAATCATTGTTTATAATATACAAAAAAAAATATTTAACTTTCTTCTACTGTATGACAGTTGCCGCCAATAGACGTGAAAGAGCCTTTAGATCTTATAAAACTAAGTTTGGAAGAACGAATCTATGTAAAGATGAGAAACGAGAGAGAGCTCCGAGGAAAATTACACGTAAGAAAGTATTCACTTTCTTTTGATAGTCCAAGTTGCATTTATCAAATATTCAATTTAATTAATTTTTTTATCACCAATCTATTTTATTTTATATAAATTTCAGGCTTTTGACCAGCATTTGAACATGGTATTGGGTGATGTAGAGGAGATTATAAATATAGTTGAGATTGATGAAGAAACATATGAAGAAATATATCGCCAGAAAAAAAGGACTATCCAAATGTTATTTGTGCGTGGAGATGGAGTGATCTTGGTATCTCCACCTACATAAAATAACCACAAACATTTTGTAATGCTTGTAAAGCTATAAGTACTTTCTATGTGATCCAAATTCCTATATTGTTATAAAAGATTTAAAGTATATGAATGTACTTTATGAATGTACTTGCTTAAGAAATTAAGAAAGATCTCCACATGGACCATAATGATTATCTTCTTTTGTAATTACATTATGATAATTCTATATGTCACTCAGCTAAACAATAAAATATGTATTCTTTTAGTAATATGTAGAATAAAAAATCAAGCTGAGTTATATTGTGTAGAAGACAAAATTATAATCTGGAGTGCGGTTCTAAAAGTTTATTGTGACAACTTGGTGGAAGCTTTGTAGTTTTATGATTCTAGTCAATAGCATGAGATTTTGTGATCTGTGCCGTGAGATCATCGATTCTTTGGTCTTTTAACTTCATTATACTTTCCAAGTGTAAGATCCTTTGTTGTAATGTAGAGATTATATTACTTTTTTCTTGTAATTCTTGTTTCAAATGGATAAAAAGATATTGAGGGACGGTTTTGTTTGCTGTTTCGTCATTTAGTGTAGACTTAACTGCTTCTAAAGTGTGGGAGAATTATTTAAAAAATGAAATTACTAGTACAATTAGAAATGAGAGTTAAATAAGTATGCGAAAAAAGAGGAACTTGATATATTTTTATTATTTATAAGTACCTTTGCACTCTTCGTGGCAAAGATATAAGAATTCTCTATCAATGTTGCTGTTTTTAAAAATTTTAACTCGCAAATCAGAAAGGACCTTCTCGATAATACCCGGTTGAGAACTTGCTAGTTGATTGATTACTTCTTTTCCCAATTGCATGTTTATCTTCGACAGTACCTTGCGATTTAACGTGCACCAATTATCAATCTTTTTTGAAACGCTGTTGCCGGTGACGTAATTGTGCACGTCCACGTGTTTGGGATAATAGAGTTTCAGTAATTCCGCCATCAATACTAAAAATTTTTGTTATTATGAAAAATTTGATGATTTTTAAAAACATGGTGAATTTCGATTCAGTGAGAAATTTTCTCTTTCTCTCTCTCTCTCTCTCTCTCTCTCGATTGAGAAACTAAAAAAATATTTTTTTAAATTATTAAAATAGTTTTTTAGAGATTCTGCGGAAACAAGATTGAAATGTTCGTTACCGCCATCGGAGAAGTCTCTGGCTATGTTTTTTTTAGGCCTGGAAAACTTGATGCCGTCGATCCAATTATAGATTTCTCCGAGATGATCACTGGTTTCCGAACTCGCATTCATGTTCACTGTAATAATTTTAATAATCTGCGCATCAATGAGAGTTTGATCCCAAAATAATATAAAAAAGAGTAAAGCTTCAATTACATATGTATCTAAAATTTATAATCGCGGTCGACATCATTCTTATCTTACCGTACAGAATGAATTCGCTCGATGTTTGTGCTTGTGACCAGTTTCAGATTTTTGATTATTGTTCGATAAAAGAATTTGTATGTTCAATACACAGTTCTTTGTATTTATAGTGATAGAGAGAGAAAGAGAGAGAGAAAGAGAAATTAAGAATTTAAGAAACTACAATTCATAAAATATTAAATAAAAATTTAAAAACAACTAAACAAAATTAGAAAAACTATGTACCCTAATATATATATTTTACAAATAAGCTACAACTGTTGTTAGAATATTTACATTTTTTAATAGGATATAATACACGTGTTTATCACTACAGATTATCTGGACTCTAATAAGCAATACAGTGTCAACCCACAAAAAATGAAGTATTGAGATATTTATGTAGTATACTTTTTTAGCTATCAAAGAATGTTTTTCAA
Organism: Pseudomyrmex dendroicus; assembly: GCA_014825645.1. Lineage (NCBI taxonomy): Eukaryota > Metazoa > Arthropoda > Insecta > Hymenoptera > Formicidae > Pseudomyrmex > Pseudomyrmex dendroicus. The sequence continues at coordinate 7,276 of QVNZ01013528.1, read as the reverse complement.
TCATATTTTTATAAACTTAAATGTTTTTATATATCTAAAATACACAAACACATCTCAAAAGAAATACATATAAACATCTTTTTTTTTTAATCTTAAAGCGTAATTTACTCAAAATAGCGATGTGAGATAACACTGTATTGCTTATTAGCGTTCATCTATAATTAAATGGTAATTAACAAAATACTATATTTTTTAATTGAATTTTTTCTTTTCTTCGAAAGTAATAGCAGAACGACATGTATCTTGCTCTCTCTCTTCGTATCGATCGATCCTATGTCAATGACTGGAATCGCTAGTACGAGCACGCGATCATCTTTCTCACGTACGCACACGCGTACGTGCGTACAGGTTTATAATAGAAGAAAGGCGCACACTCCGCATCTCTCCGGAGTTGCTCTTCAAGACTTGGGCTTTTTCGTTGCTTTGCTTCAGTGACACGCAGAACTTACTACGAGCTGCGCGGAAACGAAGCATCAGGTGGATATAAAGAGTGTGATTTTGAAAAGGAAAACTTTACGTCGATATAAATTAAAAAATAAATATTGAGCAAATAGTTAAGTAATGTGCGATACAATTTCATAAACTTCCTCGAAGAGAGAGTTAAAATACTGTTAAATCTCAGAATAACGATGACTTTGGGAAATGATTCTACTATGCACAGTAAGTAGTAATTTTTCTATTATTCTGTTTCAAATAAATAATTTAAACAATTAAATGCTGTAAGAAAAAGAGAATATAAGAATGGGTACAGAAAGTTTAATTAATTGATACAAAATATTTATATTCTTTATTACCACTTTATATATATATAAAGTGGTATTAGTCTAAAATCTTTTTATCGAGTTTTTCTAAATCAACTTCAATATTATTAAAAATTGTATTATTTAATATACAAACAACTTTGCAGTCTCATGACCTTGCCATGTCCTTTGCTCCGGATCGATTTTCACGAGATACTTGAAACTCTGATCGAGTCTATCTTGTAAATTTTGTATTTCCAACTTAATTTTTCGCGATATTTCGCATCATATGTCATCAACCTGATGATGCAACGCTATGCAAGTGTCGGCTTAGCATCATCAATCGACATATATAGGAAAACATTTTGCGAAATTTTACAGTCACATAATAAAGTTTTACAGAAAACGATAAATACGACATTTAAATAGTAGAAATAAGTTTTTTAAGTTAATTAAAGATAAACTATATATATATAAATATATGTGTGTGGGTGCGTGTACACACATTTATTGCGCTATCATTGATTTTATGTTGGATCATTAAGATAACACCGGCACATTCAAAACGACAAGCCTGCACATGTTTGCACGCTATGCGCGTGTTCTCGTTCTTAAAATACTCTTTTAGATACACACAAAATCGATTTTGTGTCGATCAAATAGAAAAACACAATTTGCGAAGTTAAAAGTTGCAGTAACGTCATTTATTAGTAAATTTATTTAAAAGTTATTAGTAATTTATTTTTTTAGTAAATTTTTTGACAAAGTTCTCCATCTTATTGTTTGAAAATCAAATGAATAATATGAGCAATAAAATCAATTGACCACGTGGTGCTTGATTCGTGGTCATGACATTTTGGAGATGAAAGTATGTATGACTTTTCATTGCTTTAGGAAGACGATAAATGTCACGTATCTTTCGCGAAAGCAATAGCCGAAAGCTCCAACCGTGATTCATACTTCGAAGTGTATTCTTGATCGTCTTGACAGTTCGCATTATCACCAAAAATGTTATGCGATGTTTGTTCTTCGATATTTACTAACGTAAAAAATAAAAAAGGAATTAAAAAAACCTTAAAAGTTATTATTTTTCTTATAAAAAAGAATACAAAATATATTCTTCAAAACATGTTCTTGAAACACTAATAGAAATTTAAAATTAAACATTTACAATAACTGTTTCTGGTTAAATCAATAATTATCTCTTATCAATTTTTTAAAGGAAATCAAGAAAAGAATGTTGTGTTATTATTAACTTTCAGCCCCGAGAAAAAACGAAACACTACTTCAGGCTCGATACTTGATGGCGATAATGGGCTCTATCGGTCTTGCTATTCTCTACGGTTTCAAAGTAAACGTCAGCGTAGCGATTGTCGCTATGGTGAACCATAGTGCTGTCAAATCGCTCACGTCTTACGATTCAGAAACTATAATAAACGATAATAAGACAGTGAGCGTTGATGCTTGCCAATTTGACGACGTTTCAAACGTTACGAAAATTGAAAGCGAGGTGTGCGACAATATTTTATACGAAAAAACGATTCGCGCGTTCTTCTCACAATCGTAACTTTAAAATAAAAATTTTTGCAATCCTAATATATTTTAAAATACATAGTACACTATCTGATCGCACATCTTTCCAGGATGGTCCATTCGTATGGGACGAGCTTGTTCAGGGTCTCATTCTATCCTCTTATTTTTGGGGCTACACAGTGTCCATGCTGCCCGGTGGACGATTGTCGGAGCTTTGGTCAGCCAAATCGGTGATGAACGGTTCGATTCTGTTAAATGTCATAGCCTCCGTTCTAACGCCCGTTGCAGCGCGTATTCATTACGGATTCTTCATAGCAATGAGATTTCTTCAGGGAATCGGCGGTGTTAGTTGCGATTTATTATATTAAAACATGAATTTTTTTCGAATTCATATATATATATATATATTTTTTTTTTAATGTAATTTGAACGTCGGTCGGCTTGAATTACAGGGTGTATCGTTCCCCGCTATGCACGTTATGATTGCCAAGTGGGCGCCGCCAAATGAAAGAAGCATCATCGCCTCGATCGTATACGCAGGTAAAGCGACAAATTATCAAGGATATTATCTTTAAAAAATACTGACGATAAAATACTTCTTATTATGATTTTCGAAATGTATATAAACGAAAATTAAGAATAACAATAATCACAAAATCTAAATAAATTAACAAAGTTGTTCTTCAGGAACCGCGCTCGGTACCGTGATTTCTATCTTGTTAACCGGCATGCTGGCCGCGAATCTTGGTTGGGAATCTATTTTCTACATAGAAGGTGCACTTTGTTTAATTTGGTGCACCGCGTGGTGGTTAACGATAGCGGATTCTCCGCAAGAACAGACAAAATTTATCAGTGAAGAAGAGAAGGACTACATCATCACATCTTTGGGAGGACGCGGCGAGAAAAATCTTCCCAAAACGGTATTCGAAAGTTAAACGTGTTGTATGTGAATTCTTTCATACTGTTTTTTGTCTATTTGTTTATCTATTTGTAATTTTTAATACAGGTTCCGTGGATAGAAGTATTTCGTTCCAAGCCATTCTTAGCCATTTTGATCGCCCATTTCTGCAGCAATTTCGGATGGTACATGCTGCTCATCGAAATGCCTACCTTCATGAATCAGATTTTGAAGTTCGATATAAGCTCAGTAAGAACTGCTCTTAAGATCCAACGTACGTGATTTAACATATATCATAAGCTAACTCGTTTGTTCATCAGAATGCAGGATTGTCATCAATTCCATTTTTGTGCATGTGGCTCTTTACCATGATCCTGAGCAAGGTATTAACTATTCTCCAGGAAAAAAGCTTGATCACAGTGACGACATCTAGAAAAATCGGCACTCTCTTTGGTAAGCGTATACAGAAAGTTAAACTCTACTAATTTTGTAACATATGATCGCACGTATTTATTGTAGCGTCTCTTGTACCTATGCTGTGCTTAATACAACTGTCGTACATCGGATGTAATCGCACACTGGCAGTTCTGTTAATGACAATCGGAGTGACTTGCATTGGCGGGATGTACTGCGGCTTCTTGGCAAATCACATAGACATAGCACCGAACTTTGCCGGTAGCCTCGTAGCGGCGACAAATGTTGTCGCCACCATACCTGGCTTCACTGTACCGATATTTGTAGGACAACTAACTCACGGAAATGTGAGTAATAAGATAGAAAGATTACTTCTATGAGTTACGGAACAAAAAATATAATGTGTTTTAGATAATAATTTTATAAGGAAGCTACTCTTGCTTTATTTAATTCTGCTAAATTGACATGATGAATTGATTGATTGTATTTTATAGCAAACGATAGAAGCGTGGAGGATAATATTCTTCGTAACAATCATACTATACGCAGTCGAAATAGTGGTTTACACTGTCTTTGGTAGTGGCAACGAACAACCATGGAACAAGATCAGTACACCCGACGACGAAGCAAATGAGACAGTATCTCTAAACGATAATATAATAAAATAGAAAGTGTTCAAACTTAATGTTTTATACAATTTTGATTTTTAAAAATTAATTAACTAATCGCGTCGCTTCTATTCGCGCATGCACGCGTTGATGCGTTCTGCGTGCAGAAACCATTATTTTAATTTTCATGTATCTCTCTTTCTCTTAACTTTTTCTCTTATGTATATCTATTATAATAAAGTTCAAGAGCTTTCACTAATAACACTAGTCTACTATAATCTTATGTTGTACAAATGAAATTTGTTCGTTAGAGCAAAAGAGAATAATAAAAGTGAGAAATAGAAAATATTTAAAAGAGAAAGTCTCATTTGGTTGCCCACAATTAATAATATAATTTGACTGGGTAAATTGACTGACTATGAGAATATTTAATTATTATCGGACACTCTATATATACATTTATTATATATACAAAACACACACAAATTATACTATATAAAATTAATGTCTATGTTTAAAAATTATTTTCACACGTGTACTCACATCATATTAATTACCGCACTCGTATTATTTTACAAAAATATGTAGGACCCCAATTGTTTTTGCGTGTAGGAATAACGATATGACCGAATTTTAATCCAAAATTGCCGAACTTGTAAAGACATTTCAGTGGACTCAAGGCCTCTTCCATATCTCTATATAGCCCCAGAAAAACGGCATAAAATATAAAATAACAATATAACTTTTTTGCTGTCTTGTATACAAAAGACACTTACTTTACAACCATAATAAAATTCGTTTCCTCCCAGGCTTTTTTTAGTGCCATGCCAACGACGCCGTCATTCTGAATGGGACTGAGAGAACAAGTAGAATACACGACTATTCCACCAACTGCTACTATTTTTAACGCGTTACTATAACAAAAAGTATTCAATAATAAAAACTAAGGAGACAATACAGTATAATATAGTATAATATAGTGTAGTAAAATATAGTATCGTACGCTAAAATATCCGCTTGTAACTCTGGCAGTTGTAATCTTTCCCGTATTCTTGTTGGCTTAAAAATGTTGTTCTCTTCTGTGTGTAGAACATGTCTGTCCGTAGTGCATGGTACATCTACCAAAATCTATGAAAATACTTATTAGAGAAATTTCAAAAGTACATATATCAATGTTTGTACAACTGAATACTACCTTGTTATATATATCTTTTTCCGTAATATATCTCGCATCATGTTGTGTCACGAATAATTTGTCATGCCACTCGCCGATACCAGCCACAAATTGATTTATAACATTATCAATCCTATTTGTTCGAGACTGTTTGATATCGTTAGCAACCATCATACGCGGCATAAGTGTCTGGAGAATGGTTAAGGCTTTTCCTCCTGGCGCCGCGCACATATCCAGTACAACATCGCCAGGCTGCAAATCTAAAGCCAGCACGGGCAATACAGAAGTGCCGTCCAGAAGATAATAATCTGTGCAATGCAGAATACAGAATATTTATATCGAGAATATATTTATATCGATATTTATATTTACGTAAGAGGCAATATACCTAAAACTCCAGTTGATCCTTTTTTTGGTGACGGAAACATTTTGTTATTGTTTTCTTCAAAGGTATAGATGTTGAGATACTTTGGAAATGTTAATATTCCTTCTTTCTCGATCTTTATCGAGAACTCTGCACCTTCTTTATAGTAGCCATAGTGTTGCGACTCTAATATCCAGTCTTCCAAACCTAAGAGATGACATATAAATATGTTTTAAATTATAGCACAATTACTTATAGTACAATTTATAATTGTAAGATTAATAAAATAAAGATTATTTTCTCATATGCAAAATTTAAATTACCTTTAAGTTTTGTAGCTGGCACAAATTCGTACAGTCCACCTAAACCAAAAGTAGGATGCACAATTCGGCTTTCATCCAATGCTATTTCATTCAAATTTGATTCAATAGATTTCATTTCTACAAATTTCTCTTGTTTTACTGTTAAATCTTTATTTTCCTCCTTTACACTTAAAGATATAGGTAGTAAATCATGATCTGCTGGATAATTGGACTGTATTGCTGACATTTGAGCATCATCAATTACAGATCCTATTCTTTGCTTTTGTTTTTTTTGTCTATTACTGAGTGGTTTTAACTCATTTTCTTTCATATAAGTCTCATAAATTACTTTTAAGTTTATAGCACCTTGGATCTATATAAAAATGATCAAATATATTACTTGTATTTACAAAAAATATATGATTAATATAATAATCATTCTGTCATGTATAAATACCTCTAATTCTGACTTTATTCTGTCAATATCACTGAAAGTATTGACAACAGCCATATATTTGTGTTTTTCTGTTAATAATGCAGCTCTTATATATTCCCATGAGTGTCCATATACATTACTATAAAACTCGTCAAAATGTTTCAGAGCAGCATTCATATATGTTTTCTTTTTTCTGAGCTTAGACTAAATAATTATGAAACAGAAAAAAAATGAAATAAATATTAAAAATGTCACACTCTTGGTATATATTTATTCTGTACAACTTATAATTGCACAAAGAACAACAGCCTATCAATTAGATCTAATTCCACATCTGCATATAAAGCAGTAAATACATTGTTGTACAAGAATTTACATAAATGAAACAAATAAACCAATCTAGGATCCCAATCTAATTCATTCATGCTTTTTTTACAAATATAATTTTTATATAAATTATGTATTTGTACGTGTCTCATATACATTATAAGGTACTTACCCAGTGGTCTGCCTTATTACCATATCTAATAGCTTGTATTTTTATCAGTTTTTCTTTTATTATCAGTCTATTACATAAATGTGTCATTTTTTTCATGTTATATTTTTCGTATTTTATATATAAATCATATCTCTTTTAATTTTGTGCAAAATATCTTACAAAAGTGACATAACCAAGACTTGACTTCTTTATAGTTCAAAAGCTCTAATATATCTTCATTGGTGCGTTCGGATTCCCCACCCGGGTATACTTTATCTTTATTACTCATAAATATGAAACAAAGATAAAATGACACTCGAATGCACCCA
>QVNZ01013527.1:0-15805 GCA_014825645.1 Pseudomyrmex dendroicus | reverse complement strand
ATCAGCATGTGTTATTTTCATATTGTAAAGATATTTTTAAAATAATGCGACTCAAAATTTTATTAGTTTCTGTTTTTATTTTACAATATCAGTATAATACGCGTTTAAAATAAGAAATCTATTAAAATTAATAAAAAACGATCGCAATATAAACAATAATTAAACGGTAAATACAAGTCTCTTTTTCGAGCAATGTAGGAACTTTATTAACAATAAGTAAGTTAATCCGCAATAGTGATTACATAGATACAATATTATCGCGGTAGCAAATAAATTAACTTACTTACTCACTTATTGTTAATAAAGTTCCTACATTGCTCGAAAAAGAGACCTGTATTTACCGTTTAATTAAGAAATCTATGTCTCGATATTTACTGGTCGGTATTTGCGTACGAGAGACAGAGAAAAAGTACATTTTATAACAATTGTAAATCTTGAATAAAAAAATAATGACTTACCATCTTCTGTGCAGTAATATCCAATGCATTAAAATATAATTCTTGCAAGAAACACTGTTGCAGACTATTATTAGTATACTAAGATCGAAAACATATTACCGACAGCATACGATCTTATCTCGCCGAGATTTCAGCGGTAACTAAAGACGATCGTTCTCTTGGAATAATAAGTACGTATCGCGATGTAACCGTTTGTGTTGGGGATACTGACTTTATTTTTGTTCTTTTCTTTGTACATACATATAGAATAATAAAAAGAGTAGTTTTACAATGGTAAAAAAACCAAAAATATGGTTTTACAATATGGTTCTCTTTCACGGTTTAATATAATATTACAATGTTATATACAAAAAACGTTTTCTTAAATAAGTATAGTGTTTCTTTGGAATATCTATTTGAAATAATGTAACTAACATCAACAGAAATAGTAATAAATTTTACACGGTAGTAAGAGCCGTTTGCTGGATGTTTTCCTGGCCAAGATGTTTTTTTCGTAATATAATTTCTAAATTAATTAGAAAGAGAAAATTGGTATTCTCATATATGTGATGCAAATCAAGCATCCTATATGATTTTAGAATTAAAAAAATTCAATTCAAAATAATGTGTAAGAATTTACATTCTTAAAATATAAATTTATTTAAAATATTTATCCGCAAAATTCAGCAAACGGCTCTTATTACCGTGGAAATTTATTATTAGTTTTAAATTATATGAGCCTTAAATATCTTAATTTGTTTAATCAATAGAATTATTTTGATCTATTTTAAATGTGATATTCTTTCATTCTGATCCAGTAGTAAATATTCGTAAGCTTTGTTGGCGGAAATAAGTTGCAAAATATAAAATTATATTTGGGACCTTTAGAATCTAGATTTTATTCTTTCAGTTTCATGCAAACGCGATGACTTCTGTAGCGTCACGGTCGGTGAGAGCGCTATATTTTTGTATAGCTTTTCTTCGACAAATATGTTTTACAAAATTGTCGTTTGTCGTTTCTTGAATTCCGGATTCAAGAAAACATTGTTGATTTTTTCTGATTGACGCACGATTTTTGATCTTACGCGACCTCGTATCGCTCGCAAAAGTAAGCCACTGTACGACCTTGTCACAGCTGATCGCACTCAGCCGAGTCGTTCGTAAATATTATTCTGTCTATTCAAAGCAGCCACACGATTTCCAAAGTCACGCGCTTTATTGCTCGCAAGAATAAGAAATTTGCTCTCGACTATCAGGCAAGTCTACGATATCACGCGGATATTTTAGCCGTGCTTCAATGGCTTCTGTATTTTAAGTAATTTTTAAAATTAGCATTTTATACGATAGCACACCGTACCGTTTTTTCTTTACGGTGACCATCACCTTTTGATAGCTTTTCGAGAATCGAATCGCGGAACAAGTGCTCTCCGATAGTCACGATCGAATTTTCGCGACAAGTGAATCGTTCTCCTTCCAATAGCTTTTCGACAAATCGTTCGAGTCAACACTCTTCGACAGCAATTCTCTTTCGACCGTTACAAAATTCAATTATGTGACAATAATATTTCTTCGCGATATTGTCTGTGTTAAAAATAACTGGGCTCTTTTCTAGTATAATATACATTATAGAATATATTGTATATGAGATAGAATATATTTTATATCTATACATTATAGAGAATATATTTAATATTTAATGAGAAATTGATATTTGGCAGATGTTAATGTGTTATTTAATATTTATTGATATGATTAATTTGAATTTGCAATGTTTCTACCTAGATCTAGAGATAAGGTTAGTATCAAACTACAAATAAACAGAAAATATTACAGATAACAAATATAACAAAGAAAAAGAAGGAAAATAAAAATTCAGAAATAAAAAAAACAGATCTTACAATATTTAATGTTATACAAAAAGCGTATAATATACTATTGTTAAGAAGTTCCAAAAGAAGAAAAGTAAATCTGACACTTATAATTATAAATTATATAAATAATTATTATGTAAATTATAAAACTGACACTTCGATCGTTATGTAAAAAAATAATAAAGAAATAAATAGTTAAATGAATGTAAGTTGTCACTTGACACTACGTTAGATTGCAATGTTATAACGTATATGAACAAACGTACGTGTTAATTACAAGTTCGAAATGAAATTATATGAATTGTTTGATTCTTGAATTTGAGAAAGAAGAGAGACTATACATACAAATGTAAAAGTGACTAGTCGCTAAATTGTTTGAAATATAGGCTGCGAATTCAAAAATATCTTTCACATATGGAATGATAAACCACTGAAACGTTTCAATGTTAAAAGTGAAACGTTTTTGTCAGATAAGAATTTTCTAATATCGTTGTTAACAATATACATGTTACATCCTGGTCTTTAATTACGTTCGAACTTTTGCGGAGGAACGCAATTGACACGCGATAAACATTTTGTGTGTTTATTCCCGGCACTCTGACCTAGGCTGCGTTCGGAAACAACATTCGTGTATTTTATCTTTATTGCTCAGTAGATATATGAAACAAAGATAGAATGGCGTTCGTGTGCACACGAGTGATGTTTCCGAACGTGGCCCTAGAGAAATAAGTCGAGTGTGCGGATCGAGTGAGAATTTTCGACGACGCAGATGAGTCAACGGGATTTGTTACTTGTCTAACGTTTTTTCACTCGTTAACTTCTTTTTTAAGTTTTAGACGCGAGTCTAATTTACCTGGGACAAAACCTGGCGATCGCGTAATGAAATTACAGGAATAACGGATGTATTAAAGACGGAAATCCGTAGTTCAATTAATTGAAGCAGCGCTTTTATTATTATAAACTTATAAATCACTCTTTTCTTCAAATAATATTGCATTTAAGATTGTCCGAGAAAGTTTCTTACGTTTACATTTATACTCTTAAATTGAATATTTACCGTGTGGATTTAAAGTCAAATAATGAACCATCAAGTGTGTATGCAAGTGTGTGTGTGCTCAGTCGTCTATGGGGTTATCTCAACTACTTCTATTATTGAGACAGAGGACGGAGGATAGAATTTATAAAAATAGGAAACAGGAACTTCTCGTACACGTGGGAGTCCGGGAAATTTGACTAGGATAGTATAATCGTGCGGGAGCATGGTTATAGCATGTCTGAGAGATTTAGGAAATTTTCTTCGAAGATCGAGGATTCTTTCGTATCCGATAAGAGGAGGATCGGCAATAGGAAAAGCGTCGGCCAGGGATATAAAATGCTTAAAAGCGGCAGCGGAAAGAGATTCTTTTTCTTCTTCTTTTTCGATTATTATTTCTGACTCGGGAGATTCAGGAAGAAAAGAGGGAGAATGACTTCGTGATGGCGTAGAAGTGGATTGAAAGTCAGTGATGTTATCGGAAACAATGGATGAATATGGAGACTCAGGAGAAGACGGAAAAAGTAGAGGGGATCGAGGGGGCGATTGAGTTCGTGGTGCAGATGTGTAGTTTCTTAGATTATTGTTATTCGATTTTGGATTTTCATTTAAATCATTATTTTCGCTTGAATTATTAGTGGCGAAATTTTCGGATGTGATAGCGGTAGAAGGGGAATCGATGTTTTCTTGCTCCCTTGCCTGCGCAGCAGCGATTCTCCATCGCAAAGTCCGGTTTCGACGGTTGCGCCGTTTTAGAATAGCAGCTCGCGTATTACGTATCCAGGATACCACTTCAAGTAAAATTCTATGTTAGAGGAGTCTTTCTACAGGTTTATCCAGCGATTAATTTTCAGAGGAGCAAGTAAATTAATATGAACGATTTGTTCAAGTATTTAATTAAATTAATTAAAATAAATGAACGATTAAATTAATATGAATTCATACGAATTTATACGTAATTAAATTAATATGAACGATTTGTACAAGTATCTAGGTGGGTTTGACAGAAAGATCAGTTCGAGACGACGCAATGTCGTGAAATGTCGGTCTGATCGAAGAGTATCGGCAGCAGTTCTGAACGACACAATATCACGAAGTGCTAGTCCGACAGGATAAGAAAAATTAAGGAATATGACAATTACTTTAATTTGCTTACTTGAATTAGATCTCCGAATATTATCCGCTTTCTCAAAGAATTTATTAAATTATAATGTTTGTTAAGAAAATTATTGAATTTATAACTTGGGATTTGAAACCTCCGAATTTTTAAAGTAGCTATTGAAACTTGCGCTTACTACTTGCTGCAGTAGTGGTGCTCGGACTTGGAAAGATGACGAGGCCAGTCACAGGAAGGAACGTTTTTCGTTCCGTTTCTCGCTGGTGTTTTTTAGAATCGGCAAGTGACACTACTTTACCTCACCCGCGAGTTTCACTACCGATTACTGACTGATCTGACTAATTGACTGATCACTAGAAGACTGACTGAATTGTAGTTGACTGTTTAAAGACTGGATGATTGACTGATCGACAGATGGATTGAATGCGCGCCGTTCTAAGATCTGGCATTTATATTTAATTATTCGGGGGGCCTCGGATCCTTTGATTTCTCCAATCAAATTCGGATCTAGATTCTTCTCTCATTACCCCGCCACAAAGTCGAATTTTGATTCGTAGATCCGCAATAGCAAGAGCACCAATCACCGGCGCTCGCCAAATCAACTGAACTATCTTTTGTTTAGATTCAGCATTTCCTTTTATCATATTTAGATTCGAGTTCTCAACTTCCGTTTCTTAACTTTCGTTTCAGTTTTCTTTCTGGAGATAAGAGGACCAGATTACTCTGAATTTCGTCCGGATGACGTACTGCTCATCTCGTGTAACGCGCAATTACTTAGGTCTTTTATCGCTCCGCGTCTTATTGTGAGTCGGAAATTTAATCGGCGTGCTAACTGCGGTATCGTTTCGTGTGCAAACTTGATTACAGTTAGTTATTGCAACTCAGGAGATCCTCTGTTTTTATTTCCAAGAAATTTTACGTGTCTCAAATTCTCAGAATTAAAGTTAGGTATATCTGTGTTCTCAGAATACGAGATAAAATTATTCTTATGTTGCAAAAGAAAGGAGACCGTGGAGTCAGAATGTAACATACATATTATATAAAAATCAATTAACAATGATTAAATGCAAAAGTGTATTATATGTGCTGTTTACTAAATCTTTCTATTGAGTTGCCGCACGCGTAGCAACCATAGAAAAATGCGCGAAATGCTGGGCTGTCTTTTGCACATCCTGGGAAAAAATGGATTAAATCTAAGTAGATCTAATTTAAATCTAACGAGATAAAAAAATAAAAAAATAGATCTAATTAGATCTAACTTGGATCTAAATAAATAGATATAAACAGGTATATAAGTAGATCTATGTGAATTTATATTTTTATTTATTTATTAGTAGATCTATTTTAGATCTATAGTACATATACTCAGATTTATTATATTAGATCTAAGCAGATCTAAGCAGATCTAAGCAGAACTAAGCAGATCTGAGTATACTAAGCAATATCTACTAAAGTAAAAACAGTGCCTATTTTTTGGCATATCGGGTTTTGTGATAAGAAATTCAGATATCTCCCTAAAAATGTGGATTTTCAGTTGTGATATCAGTCATAACTGATCACATTATTCATTAGAATGATATCTAAGTAAAAAGCTGAGATGGTTGTCCGTAATTCGCATATGAATTTCAATTTCGTGTGTATTGAATTGAATACATCTACAATATCATTTATTTTGTTATTTGGAATCGCTACTATAATATCGTTCACATATCTGAAGTAAAATAAAATTAGGAAAGTCAATGTGTTAGGAGCTTGTAATTCTATATCTTGCATTGCAATGTCAGCTATAATTGATGAAAGGGGTGATGACACATAGGTGTGCCATGGGTTTGTCTATAAATTTGTCAAATGTAAAATATGTGAAAGATAGTACAAATTGTAAAGTTAATAAAAATTCTTGTTCACTTCTTTGTATGTAAGCGTATATGTTTCCATCTCTTAGAAAACTCAATTTAAAGCTATCTCTATGTACATTGATTGATGTGTGTGTGTACATTTGACAGATCTATTGGTACATTAGTGATACTACATCAAGAGAAAAAAGAGCGTGGTTGCTAGGTAATTGTAGTCCTTATCATGTTATGGAAATGGAAACTGTCTTTAACAAAGATCTTCCACATAACATTCTAAACACTTTTATAATCACACAAGAAAGATTCATGAATAAATTTCACACATAAAAACACGATAACCTAAACAAAAAATTTTTATGTTTAATAAACACAAACACTATTAACATAAAGAACATCACATACTTTGTAAAACAAAATAATGATATTGCACACAATTCAATCAATTACCACAAAAAATTAGACTTCCACTATAACTATAAGCCAAGTTTTTTTGTATTAAATATTTTTTATTTTGAAAAATTTCACATGGCTTTTTGACTTTTCACACAAAAAACGAAATCTACATATATGATTTGACGTAGTTTTTCCACGCAAAGCGAATCATTTCTTACATCGATGGGTGCTTTATATACAAAGTACCTTTCTATTGTTTTGGAATATTTTATATTTTATAACAACGTATAAACAACTTACAAAGTTTTATATAATATTTTATATTTTGTAACTATGTATAAATGTAGAGATTTTACTTGGAGTTACTTATTGATATCAATTCTTTTGTAGAATAGATTTTGTAGAGAAAGATTTTTTATAGTAATACGTTTTCTAGAGATACGAATTGCGCATATACTTGACGCCTTTTTTTACCTTTTTTGAAAAGGTATTTTGTTCGGGATATCATACATTTTTGTAGAATATATTTTTGATAGATCATTCGCGTATATGCATGAAACGGAACGTATCCACAGTTTTACTAACCAACACTCTCGAACGCTATCCCTACGCTACTTTGCTTACTTTTCTTTCCCTATGCACATTAATAACATTTTCTTCTCAAATTGAACGCATATATACATACATATATAAAAATCGTTTTACATAGTGACGACAAGAGGAAAAGCACGTTTTGCTCTAGCGGTGAAGTCACGCACTATACTGTCCGACGACGCGACCACCATTTCTTAATTCTTATAAAATCTAATTTTTCGAGATTTTGTACTTTGTATCGAGATATCTCCGTTGGAAAGGCACGAACAAAAAAACCGCGAAATATTTTTTTTCATGCTTTGATCTCAACTTCCGATTGAGTCTAGGCCGAACTCGATTAATTTAGCCGTTGTTGAGATCTGAAAATTTTGAAAATTCTCATCGGCCATTCTCACGTATAAGAGGCACAGGATACCTCGCGCAGCGCGCACGCACTTTGTTTGCACATATACTTGGCGCGAGACACTACCTCGCCTCTTGATCTACATATATATTTCTTTATATTTTCGTATTTTTATATCAATTTTTTTATATCAATTTCTTTTAGAAAACTGATTTTTCATAAAAGAATTTTTTTGGAGAATTATTTTTCCTATATCTATTCTTTATTATTATACTTTATATTCTTTTTTATTTTATCTTTTATTTTATCTTAAAAGTATATATTTAAATATATACTTGAAATATACATATTTAAATATATATTTTTTTTTAACTTTAGTAATCTTTTTTTTTATTTTTTTTATATTCTAATTATACATGATAAACTTTATCAGGTAGGTATATACTTTGTTTCTTTAAATCACATAAAATATAAAACAAAACTCGGACAAGTCAAGATAGATAGATGAAATTAGTTTATTAAAGAAGAAAAAATAAAATGGAAAAAAAAATTTATATAGTAAGAAAAAAGAAAAATACTATAATGGAACAGTAAAATAAAAATACTATAATGGAAAGTTGAGAGCTAGAAGCAATAGAAGAAATGAGGAACACAGGTATAGACTTAAGAGAAATATTAATAGAAAGGGGAAGAGATATACAAAAGCAAATAAAGGAGAATAAATAAAGTCAAATATAATAAGAGATATAAAGAACTAAGCAGGGATTTAGTAAAGCCTAGCAATCTACGAAAAAAAATCTAAACAATATTAAAATAGGAGATCAGGTAAGAACCTTAGTAGGAATTAGATGTGGAAATAGGGAAGAAAATAAGAAATACTGAATTGAAGAAGAGAAAAAAGGTGCAGCATATTCTGCGACATAGATCAGGACGAATTTAAGCACTACGTAAGTGAATGTGCAGTAGTGAAAGAATGGTTTATAGTTTTAGGATAAAACTACGAAAGTTAAAGAATGGAAAGAATACGAAACGATAAATTAGAGGAAGAAAAAGATATTGTATTAGAAAGACTATATGTGGAAGAAAAGAAAAAAAAGAATAAAAGCAAGAAATCGTATGGTACAAATAGATTCTAATCAGAGTGAAATATAAATATAAGGTAGAAGCATGTAAATATATAAATATGATTAATAATGTACAAAAGTAATACATTGTAGATTAAGGTAATATTAGATACATATATATAGTAATAGTTAGGAAGTATGAATGGTCGGTAGGGATGGATGCGAGAGTTAAGATTATTATTTGTAAACCAAGTTCCCTTTTTTTCCTAAGCTGAAGTGAATAAAACTATATATATATGTAACAAAACTCAGACAGAAAATTAAAATATATTAAAAATATTTTTTATTTTTAATTGCTCCTCGCGTAAAATATTGGTAAGTTTTAAAACTTTTTAAAAATGTATAGGTAGGGATATGCGTATCTACAAGCACTTGTAAAAATGTTAGGTTGAGTAGATAGGAATAAGAAAAAATAAAACTGTAAAATTAGATCAAGATATGTCATGCAGCCTTAATCCTAATTAATAAGAATTCTAAATAAGATAGGCTATTAGGTTTGAAAATCAATAAGAATGCAAATGCATTGCTCCATGTAAATCACTGCATTTGCATTGTGCATACATAAGATTAAATTTACATATATAGATGTAAAATTAAATTACATTTATTGTATGAAAAATGTACTGTTTTCTTTGTAACTTAACCAGATGTTTACTTTGTGTTCAAACTTTCAAAAGTCGAATTAACCACTGAAATATAGTAAAAACAAATATCGTTTTTCTATCAATCCAGAAATATTAAAAGTAAATGTCACGTCCTCGCACACTTGTGCAATTAAAGTTTTTCTTACTAAAACTAAAAGAAACTAAAATTAAAAGAGTTGTGCTGTGGCTGTGTTTCGATATATTCACTGCTAATATCTCTGATAATAATAAATTCATTATTATGCAAGTTTTATAATAATATATTATATAATAATATATAATAATATATTATAATAATACATTATTATTATACATGATACTATATACATTTAACTTCAAGCTAGATGTTTGTTTTCTTCAACTTCTTCGATAGGTTGAGACGACACATACAAAACTTCCGAGAGAACTTCGAGTAATTGATCCTTGTACTCAAAAACTTGTTTCAAATCTGCATTACAATTGTATTCGAAAACCCCTTGTTTTTCCAATGCATACTGTACCAGATCCCACATAATATCTTTAAACTCCAACAGCACATCAGAAGTTCTAAAAGAGAATAAAATTGTAAGATTATATCCTTATGTTAAAAAGAAAAAACTACTTAATAAATACTTGCGTTTTGTCACAAGAAAATCTCATGATATTTTTACGTTGTTTCCCAATATTAATTAGAATTTCTATTGTTCCACCGTCCTGCTGAAATTCGAAATATGTATATTACTTTGTATTGTGTATAATAATACAATATAATATAATATAATATAATATAATAATGTGATGTAATGTGATGTGATGCGATTGTGATGTAATTGTGATGTGATAGTGATGTGATGTGATGTTATTGTGATGTGATTGTGATTGTAATTGGGATGTGTGATGTGATTGTGATGCGATGCGATTGTGATGCGATTTGATTGTGATTGTGATGTTATGCGATTGTGATGTGATGTGATTTGTGATGCGATTGTGATGTGATTTGATTGTGATTTTATTGTGATTTTAATTGGGATGTGATTGTGATTGTGATGGGATTGTGATTATGATGCGATTGTGATGTGATGTGATATAATATAATATAATAACTACATACATATAGTTCTTAAATTAGAAGATTATTGTAATTACCTCGCGACACTGAGTTTCTCCTTGGTTAAAAAGTAATACTGTTAATGGTGATATTATGCTTGATTCACGAATCACTGTGCTGCGTCTCATTTCACAATGTGATCCGTTAAAGTATGTCATATACGAACTCGGCCAAACTTTACGCTTATAATTAACACTTTCTCCCGAAAGTATGGCCTTAGCATGATTCCTGAAAGTACATTAATTATAAATTCTGTAAATTTAAATCTATGGTCTACATAGAGTTTTCTCACTGTGTTCGGAGTTCATTGACGCCCTTTCGCATGACTCCATTTTTAAATCCTATATTTTTGTGCTCTATCAATTGTTGTGTAGCAGAATATAACAAGGCTCTTATCATTTCGTCGTTTCTCTCATATTTATTTGCTATATCATTGTTATTTATATCATGATATACAGTTTTGTTCAATAAGTGACATTGGATTAACTGTTGAACGAAAGTGTCTCGTATCTCTGCAAAAATTATAGTTTTATGCACATTAAAATAAGTTTCGCGGTACGATTGAAGTCTAATAAATATGTCCGACATTAGATATAAGAAATAAATAATTTGTGTGATTTATAATGATATTACACTTACGACTCAATATTTCCATTCTGTTCTGTCGGAGTCTCATCTGTTTACAAAACTTTGGTATTAAATGTGGATTCTTGTAGTTGTGCGAAGACCATTGTTTGAATATCCAAGCCATTGCAATGTGATCGCTGGATGGATGGTACAATTTTTTATTTTCCCTGATTTCACATTTATGATCTAGTACACCATAAAAAAGATTGTCTTCGCCGGAAAATATACTTGCAATCGTTATTACAGGATGTATGCAGCTATTATAAACACAAAAACACGATTGTTAATTTAACAATAAAAGAACAGCAAGAAAAAACTGTTTGAAACTGTTATTTAAACTTACTTGAAAATAGAAGAATATACTAATGCTTTACTAAACTTCGGATGCGTTGGGAACAATGCCATTCGTTTACCTAAAGCTGTAAGATTTTCATTTTTATCCAGAACTTCAAGATCTATTAAATAGTTCACTGCTTTTTGTATTGAAGTTCTATTAGGCGGTTCCAGGAAACTGAGCAAAAATTCTTCTGCCTTTTCGTTCGTGTAAGTTTTACTGTCGAGAATCACCTTTTCCAAGGGATTGCATAACAGCTGCGGCAACGGATGTGGTTTTAAAGTGTCATATTCTGCCTTAGTAATTAAATGATAACTTTCACCAGGTTGAACTCGTCCAGCTCTTCCTTTTCTGCACAAAAATAAATTATCTTAATGTATGAATTAAATTCTAGAATTAAAAAAATAACGTATAGGCAACGGCCAATACGAAATAAAACCAGATGATTCGTTAAAAAACTTCTTTATTCAAAAGTTAAATTACAAACGTTTCGATCCTAGTTCGGGTCTTCTTGAATGTCTATACATAGTAAATTAAACAGTAAATTACAACAAAAAACCGTTAATTCATACGCAACGAAAGTACGTACAACACAAAAGGTGTATCTTACATGAATTAAATTATTTTTTATTTATTACGTATAGACACTGAAGAAGATCCAAATCAGGATCGAAATGTTTGTAATCTAACTTTTGAATAAAGAAGTTTTTTAATCCGAATATCTGATTTTATCTCGTATTGGCCGTTCCCTTATACTGTCTATTTCACGAAAAGCAACATACAATTAAAAAAAAAAAAACATAACAGTTGTGTAGAAACATTTTTAGACCTTTTTTACGAAAATTTTATATATTTTATACAAAATTATATATATTATAGTTTTATAAAATATTATTTATTTTTAATTACCTCTGATGAATATTTGCCTTAGAGATCCAACGATTGCTTATACGTAGTAGATCTTTATTATCGTCCCAGCGTGATTCTTTCCGTATGACAGAATCCACTACATAAACAACGTCACTAACGGTAACACCAGTCTCGGCAATGTCCGTAGCCAAAATAATCTTTCTTGTGCCTTTTGATGTAGGAGCGAATATCTTGCGTTGTGCGTCGTTCGATACTTTAGAATGAATCGGCAAAATTAATTGATTTTCTGTTTCAAGTGGGGAATTCTCAAGCATACTCTGCACTTTTGTGATTTCATTCCATCCTGGTAAAAAGCACAAAATAGCGCCATGCGGTTTGTTATGAGAAATCCATTTTATTGTTTGTACAATTTTTTCATAATCAACTGAAAGTCTCTCGTCTTCGTCGTTGTTGTATTTCTTGTAAACATAAGTTTTGTATCTCTCGATATTTGGTAGACGCTCAATATCCTCCAAAAAATGCATTTTTACAGGATACAATCTACCTGGTACTTTGATAGCAGGACAATCAAAATATTTTTGAAATAGATGCGCATTTATAGTAGCTGACATAATGAGAACTTTCAGATTAGGATTCTGTTTGAGAACTCTCTTGAGTAAGATCATCAACATATCGGTATCGATATGACGTTCGTGCGCCTCGTCCAGAATCACGTGTGAGCAACCCTTTAAACTAGGATTTTGCTGTAATTTTTTCAACAATATACCAGTAGTGCAGAATAGTATCCCACCGAGTTCCTTCGGTGATACTCGTTCTAATCGTACTTGAAATCCCACGACGTCTCCTACGGTCTCTTTTCTTTCATAAGCGATACGGTCTGCTAGAGATATTGCCGAAATTCTACGTGGTTGCGATATTAATATGTTGCAATCTGTAGCGTTTCCGTTCCACGCATAACTGTCCATGATAAATTGTGGAACTTGAGTAGTCTTGCCGCATCCTGTGTGTCCTTCAATCAATAGAACTCTATTGTTTTCTAGTTTAGAAAGAATTTCTTCTCTGCAAGAAACGATAAATGTTAAATTTTGAATTTTCATAAAGTAAAATTCATGCGTATTTCAATAAATAAATATAAATTGTGCATACTTAAATTCAAGGATTGGTAGATCAATATGATCATTTTCGGTTCTTCTTTCTAGTAATCTATTTCTTAATTCTTTATTACGAGCTTCAACATTCGTGTCATCAATTTCACCAAGAATTGGATGAACGGATGCAGTCTGATGTTGCATATTGTAAGAATACAACATATCTTCTCGTGTCACCATATCTCGTATTTTCTGAATAGAAATATTATTGCACACATTACACACATTATACTTCTGAGTTACACATTAAGTTACATTTAAAAATTACCCGATTATTACCGTGTCATAAGTCTCAATCAATCCCACCATTTTCTTTAAAACTTCAGTAGGAACATTTAACTCGACAGGTTTAAATCGCATTTCCTTTATTGTTTTCTCACTATATATAATTGGTTTACCATTTTTTAATTTACCATTCAGTTCTAGCCATTGTAAACATTTTAAAGCCGCATTTCTAGCAGCTACTCTTTTAGTTTTACCAACTCCTTTAAAGATTGCAGTTTCCGGCCATGTGACATTAAAAATAACTTCCCATAATTCAGGTCGTTTTGTTCTCTTAACATTCAATGTTAAAACTGATTGATTTTTTAACTCGTGAGCTACTATTGCGTAAATATTATGTACAGCAACTTTTGGATCAGAATACAATCGTTCCACTCCTAAAAGTATTATTTTAATAAAGTAGAATAAAAGTTTGTGTTCAAGTAACAAAATAACAAAAAATTACAAAAAAGTATAGTATTTTGATATATCAAAAAACGATTTAAAATTTTAACATTCTTAAGAAAAAGAACAATAAAGTTTGCATTATTTTAATTATAAATGTTCTGTTACATATCTAACTTACAAGCTTTTAATGTCTATATCTTATAATACTTTGTTTTAATATTAGAAAAATATAATATGATTTGTACATACTTTTGAGAATTACAGATTCCTTAGCAACGTTTGCAGATTTGACTGCATCATGAATTTCTTGTAGTTTTGGCTGGTAATTACAATTTTCATCATTATTTTAGTGATTAAACTTTTTAATCATTAAATTTTATTGAATGAGTAGAACTTACTTCTATAGCGTTGTATGAATTTGAAGTTGTCTCTGCATCTTTGTATTGTATTGTTGTGTATTCCTTTATCTAAAAAATCAAAATAACAAACACTAGACACAATATATATCTTTAAAAATAAAGGTTTATTATTTTAGTGTTATATTCTCAGAAATATACCTTAGATGAATGTTTGTCTTCGTCTTTTACTGTGATACAATACACAGTTGTACTATGAAATTCTTTATTATTATAAAGGTGTACATTTGACTTTCTATATATGTTCAGACAGGGCATATAATGCTGCAATCTATATAACAATTATAATAGATGAAGTTTTCTTCTTATATAAAATAAAATATATACGCAAAAGCTAGTATATATAAACTTTTAAGTTTAAATAAACTCAATTATTTTCTGTCAGTAATATATGTATATACACACACAAAATAAGTGTGTGTATGTGTATATGTACACACTATTTCAAAGTCATATTTATCTTCATAACATAAATTGCAAATGCTAACTTAAATTATTAGTATAAAAACTTTAAAGTTAAAAAATATAATTACATATATTTTTAACATGTATGAATTTGCATCATATATTATATTCTCTATATATTTACTGTATTAAAAAATATATACATACCTTCGATATGTTAATTTGTGTCCAACTTCTACAAGTGTTCTTATCGACATTTTCTTCGATATATATGATAAATATTTTTAACAAATGAGTTATTAAATTTAAAAAACATCAAAAAATTAAAAATTAAATTTATATTTTATCTATTATTTTAAACAAATTTCTTAAATTTCTATTTACCTGCAAAAATAAAGTTTGTTTTTTTTATGTAGATTTTTTAATGTGTCCGTTAATTGTCGGAGCAATTTTTGCGAATCACAAAGTCCATCTCTACAAAAGTAGTTTATTTTGTTTTTTTAGGTTAGATTTATTCTTATCACTTTCGTTATAGTAATAGAAATTAAATAGAATGATGTCACAGTTTTGATAGCGTTTATATGTTATAAGAGAATATTTTGGAAATATATTCATTTATGTAAAGTAACAAATATCTTTAAGATATATAGTATATTTTTTCGCCTCACTATATATATAACTTATCATCTGAGAATTACTGAGAGATGAGAATTCACCGTGAAGAAACGTGCTTAAGCATCACGATCAAAACATGGCCGCGTTCAGCAGATCTCAGCGCTTAGTAAGCGCTTTACGCTTATTGTCTGTGATTGGTCTCTTCTTGTACATCCGTTGGAAATA
>QVNZ01013526.1:0-20766 GCA_014825645.1 Pseudomyrmex dendroicus | reverse complement strand
CAGCTCTTTGAAAAAATATACTTTTTTAAATAAATCGAAAAACGGATTAAAGCATCTTAAAGTACAACTTCTCAGCTTTACATTGACCATCTTATTAAGTAGTTTATCTTTTTTTCACAAAAATACAGCTGTTTAAAAAAAAATAAATATTATAAAAAATTTTCAAATTATTTTTTATTTATTGCAAATTATCTCGTTTCCTATAATAAATTAATATTTTTGGCTAATATCATCATAATTAATGAATCTGTTGTCATGAAATTAAAAAAAAAAAAACGTTTAAATTGGTTGAATCTGACCAAAGATATGGACCTGAGAAACTTACCGGGTTACACTAACTCAGTGTGGGTTGTACGGGAGTAATTTGAAGTGTGGGTCCTAAGGGTTAACAAACGGGGCGTTAAGAGACAAACTCGGTTTACAGAAGATACGGAATTATAATGTGTATGTACATTATATTGCAGTATACCTGACATCCTAAAGATGAATATTATTGCGATGTAGCGCTTTTTAGGATTAATAGTAATCGAATAATTAATTGACGTGAGAGCGATAAAATATCATTATTATGTTCATTAATTATTAACATTTGCTGGCGCGCGTACGGTTTGGCAAAATGATTAATACACATAATAATGACGCTTATGTCGTTTTTGTAAAACTTTATCAACAAGCTTTGCATACACCTTTTTTGCGTTGACATGATAATTATATACATAGCAAACTCGCGCAACAAAGTGATCAGTCGACTCTGATAAGCTCGCGATTATTTTCTCGAAGTTTGTTTTATTTTTTAAAAATTCTCACTATATATCTGCTTTCTTCTGAAAACAAATGTAAGGATCTACTTTAGTACTTGATTCAATCATCTTTTACACGTTTATAATAAATAGTAATTATAATTTACGGTTTATAGTAAATGTGCCTTTAAATCAAATCGATAAAAATATGAATCTTGAAAATCGCGACGCAGAAATCAGAATCGATGATTACATATGTTATACTTTGTCTATGATAAAGCGTATTCTTCGCAATTTTTAGTCTTAAAGTTCAGCAATTGTGAAAGTACCTACCTGAATGACGCTGGAGAGCGGTATGATGATTGGTCGATACTGTATGATCGTGCATTTAACGGGAGTTTATTTTATCCGTCGGAAGAGCCAACGGCGGTGTCAACGGCGGCGGCAGCAAAAGGGGCAGAGGAGTCACATGTGTGGAGGGCAGAATAAATAAAAAGAAGAACAACACTTGGTTAGTGATTCGAACGTATATAACGCTCTTTCTTCTTCTTGGTTTTTCCTTGGTTTTTTTGCTTGTCTTATACTTGCTTAACTTTTACTTGCTCTTTTTGCATCTCAAGTGTGGTGAATTTTCAAAGAAAGGATAGGTTACCGGAAGAAAAAGAAGAAAGAAAATAAGGACTTGGGAGATCTCGTGTGTCGTGACAAACTTTTTTTGGCCAAATTGTCGCGTTGTGTGTCTAACGAGATGATGACGATAATAATGATGATAATGATGATGATGAATCGTTGTTAGTCACGATTATAGTTTCGCAAAAAGACTGTCACGTAAAAAAAGATTACAGTTGCTCTTTTTGCAGAATAATGCATCCTTACAGAAAGATCAGTATAATACAAAATATGCCGTTAAAGAGATCACTTACTGATCTCAATAATTGACATATGTTATCAAAATCATCATCCTAAATAATGTTGTGGAAGTTTTAGTGGTCGTTGTTGATCAAAAAGTTATTAACAAAAAAAGTTTGAAAACTGATGTAATTATTTGTCATTAGAGGAAGTCAAGCCATT
This sequence comes from Pseudomyrmex dendroicus, assembly GCA_014825645.1. Taxonomy (NCBI): domain Eukaryota; kingdom Metazoa; phylum Arthropoda; class Insecta; order Hymenoptera; family Formicidae; genus Pseudomyrmex; species Pseudomyrmex dendroicus. The sequence continues at coordinate 18,955 of QVNZ01013526.1, read as the reverse complement.
TTATAATGTATTTTATAATTCACACAAAATATGCGTAGGCAGAGGAGAGACGGGCTAAATCTATATCTTCTTTTAAATTAAAATTAAGTTTAGATTAGGTTAGTTAGGTTAGTTTAGTTTTTTTCAGAATGGAGATGTAGAGAAAGAGGCTGAGTTTCTCTTTTGCCTACGTGTCTTATGTTCAATTTTTAATGCAAAGCGAGATCTACTCTACACAAATAATTTTATAAGATATTGCGTAGTTTATGATTTATTTTATTTATTTATTTATATTTTCACATATGGGATATTTAATTGCCATTATTTCAAAGAAAGCATCATTTCGCTTATCAACATCAAATGTTTTTTTGAAAAGAACTTCTGCTAAATAATTGTACAATGCTTCTCTCTACGATTATATCGAGACATATTTCCGGATATTTCTCTATAACCACTCAAAATTTTGAGTATGGATGCTGTCGGATCAACAAACTTTTCTGAATGGTTCACGACATAATGTTGATATGTGCTTTTATCGATTTGTTGATACGGTTTCTAACAATTGCTATGGATTACTGAACCAGGAGCCAGTAGCGTAGTAAGAAAAGACAGCGCTTGAAACGGTCTTTTTTCTCCCTTTCGTTATAAGGTTACTTTGGTAATAACTACTTAAACTAACAAATAATTGTTTTAATTTAGTGAGCATCATCTTTTTACTTTACATTTTATTTTTTTATAAAAAATTTTTTATAAACAAAAAAGAAGTGATCGTAAAACATTTGGCTATATGTTTACACAGTTGTTTGTGTTGGAGACTGTAAAGTTAAAAGCATGAACGACTCGTTTGTCTTCGCGCAATTATTTTGGAGAAGGAAAGAGTGTATTAATAAGAAGCAAAGAAGACAAAACAGTCTTTTCATTCTACACCGAAAACTATAGTAATATTGGATAAAAAAGGAAAGTCGAATTTTATAAAAAGACATTCCGTGCCTCTATTACACAAGTCGGAAAAATAAGAATAAATGAGATTTCTGTATTAAATTAAACAAGGCTCGAACTTCAAGTAATAAAAACACGCTTACATATTTGCCCTATTGCGACGGTGCCCAGATCGCCCCCTTTGCATCCCCCTTACTATGCTACTGCCAGGAGCAATGTGATCTTTAATAAGTGGCAGTACTTCTGCTTTATAAGGTAGAACTGGTATAATAAACATTTTTTTGTCTGTCATTGTTCTACAGCATCAAAAACCCACTGTCTTGTGATGAATCGCTATATCTTGTGTGAATCATTATAAATTATAAAATGGTACTTGACTTTTTCCAGTGACAAATAATTACATCCTCATTTTTAAACTTTCTTTGTTAATAAGTTTTTAATTAACAATGATCGCCGACTAAAATCTTCGCGACATTACTCAGAGTGATGATCTTGATAACATATGTTAACATTATTGAAATCGGAAAGTGGTCTCTATAACTGCAATTATCTAATACAAACTCCGATTAAAAAGTCAGTAAAACTTTAGAAATAATATTCATGAATGTATTTCACTATACAAAAGAAAACAATTCCACGGCAAAGAAAACAAGGAAAATCGCGAGTTAAGAAAAACATTAAAAAGCAGTTAAGTACACTAAAACAATCATACAATCCGCGAGATTTTCTCTTACTACGATTAAGTTAAAATCCAAAAAATACTAGTATTTTTGGCTATTAGCGAAACTAAATTTTAGGTGATTTCTAAATGTAGCGCGTAACGCTTCCCTGCTTGAGCCATGGCAATAATAATAAATTGAGTGAGATAAGAATATATCCGTGTGTGATATAATTGTTTTCTTGTCAATCTCTGATAACGCAAGAAATTTTTTTGTAAAGAATTTTGAAGAAACTCAAATGTACAAAATAAAGAAAATTTTAAATCGGCAAACGACAGGAAGACGATTTTTTAGTCATCGATTCCGACGATTAATCTAAATTTTTGCATTCGTATAATGTTTTTATAAAAGTTTTTATGTCAAACATGTAAAATGCCACAAACGTACCACTAAAAAAAATTACTAATGGAGGAATTTCTCGAAGATTAATCGTCAGGATCGTTGACGGAAGTGCGATCGGCTGAAGTAAAGTGAGAGATTATTCGGAACTTAGACGCGGTAGGAGTAATGGCGATAGGTGGTGCCGCCGGGCAGGCGACCGGAAGTGGTGGATTCGTACGAGGAGCGATAGCTTCCGGGGCCGCCGCCGGACGATGCCCTGGTCGATTTCTCGGTTGAGTACGATCCGTACGGGCCGGTCTCTCTCTTAACGACGCTCTCCTGAGTGTAGCTGGTCCTTTGCGGATGGCTGTACGGGTCCGAGCTGGATGAGGTGCTCGAACTGGCGTTGGTGTACGAATAGCTGTACTGCTCTTGGGCAGATCGCATCCCGGCCTCCGGATAGTCGCGGACCACATAATGGCGAGGCGTCTACGGATTCGGGATTAGATCAAGGTCAAACGCGATATGGAGGAAAAAACGGGCGCGCTTGGAGAATGGAGCGATGCCCGTCGACAAGTGTGTCGGTATCTTTTACATCATGACGACGATTTTTATTACGTACAAAGCATACGGTCATCTTGTATTATTGCTCTTATTTTTATTTCGGAACAATTTCACGATTTTCCATTTACGGGCCACTGATGGAGATTGGGATTGGATAAAAACAGGAGATTTTTGCGTCAAAGAAAAATCCACAAATCCTAATTATATAAGAGATATTTTTTTGATCGATTTTGCACATTTTTCTTTTTATCTTACGTCTTACAAAGCATATCATCCCCATTTTCTCAAAATATCGCCTAGTTATCCGAGAGAGGCACGTGTGTGAGGTGAAATATATGGAAAATGCACAATAGACAAATAGGCATAACCTAGTTTGACGTTGTTCTTAACTACTTGCAATTCTGTATTTGGGTGATTCTCAAAAAACATGCATATTTGTGTCCCTTAAAAATAATTTTTTCGTATAATACAGTTTTATGTTCTGACTGGCTCTATTAGAACGAGAATACTCTTTTTTACACTATTTAACTATAAAAGGCTTTAAAAAATCATTACATAAGTAGTTTTGTACAAGTTTAGCATTAAATTGTAATCTCCGTGGATGTCTCCATGCAAGAACTGCAGATATTTCTTGCTTTTTTTAAATTATTCGTTAAAATCATTATTAGTTCTGTGCAGGTCATAATTTTACGTATACTAAAATAAGTAATATTACGTGGGAAAAGAGTAACATATCGCATACTCATGTATGATGTAACAAAGTATTAAATTCCCTAATTTTCTATAAATTGTATACTTAGATAAATAAATCGATCTTATGAACGTCGGAATGCTCGGCGACTGCATACGGTTTCTAAACATACTATTACGAACACGCTTTCGCGCAGAGGTCAAAACTACATGCATGTTGACAATACTGATTAACGCTGTATATCGCGTACATTTAGGTATTGTAAACTCCGTGTATCATTTGCCTCATGAATATAGTGCTAAAAGTTCGTTTCTAACTTTAAATTACAAGAGGTTAAATTACAAGTTCTTTATCAATCTGTTCGTAGTAGTTGCATTTATTTTAAATGTTACTCATTATAAAATAATTTAAAAATAATTAATTTTGTAATTTCCGGACTGTAATCTCTATGATATATTGACATAATATGCATTATAGTTTTGAAATTTGTGATTTCGACACTTATTACATATTTCTAAAATTAAAATAAACTTAAATAAAATAAATACCGATATATCGTATCAAAAAGCTTATAAAATGATATATAGTCTCTTACTATTTATTATTTGGAAAAATAATAAATATACATTTTCTTAATAGTATGAATAAATAATCCGTTATGATAAAGTTGATATCAGGTTCGGTGAAGAAAATCAAGCTTGGTGTGAAAGTGAGGGCCGAACGGTTTGCAGGATTTTATGCATTTTAATGAAAAACTTCTTGAATGTGGTTAACATACGTTTCGACTTTAATTTAAGTCATCTTCAGTGTGTTTTGAGTAAAAATAGAAGAGTTTTTGTCAGATACAAACATTGATCAATTTAAATAATCTATACAATATTGATAATAACAATAGTTATGTATATTAAAATTGAAACATTGACACAGAACATTTGAATGATTCGTATTTGCCGCTATTGGACAAAATGATAAGTAACGTTTTCAAAACCTTTTTGATGTAAACATATCTTTGGCCACATGACACATCGACATTCGATTTTCATTTCTTTTATTACAACAGTTACCATTGACTAGTCATAACATCTTCTTATACACATGTTAATAGAATAGATGTGAAAGTTTCTGGTTAAAGGTATGTCTTAATAAATTATTTCTATAACATAAATTTCAATTTTAATATACATAACTACTATTATCTCCAATATATATTTATAGATTACTTAAATTGTGATCAATGTTTGTATCTGACAAGACTCTTCTATGTATTTTTACTCAAAACACACTGAAGATGACTTAAATTAAAGTTGAAACATATGTTAATCACATTCAAGAATTTTTTCATTAAAATGCATAAAATCCTGCAAACGCCCTCTCTTCCACATTAAGTTGAATAAAATTGTGAATGTGAGAAATAGAATAATATTATTATGTTTAATAAATTAATAGAATTTAAGCAAAAACTACTATTATTTTTTTTTTTTTAATATTTATACATTGATAAAATACCTTGTTTATATACTTGTAATGCTAAAACTTTATTCAGATGTCAATAAAATATTATTTAAAACTTCATATATGAATTGTGTAATCTCCGTGGACTTCAAAAATAAAAAACCAGATAAGTTTCTTATAATTGCATAGTTATGTATTCATATTACGAATGGTGATTTAAAATGGTATAAAAAAACATAATACATTGTTATACGTTAGTTTAATAATTATTATTTTTTATCAAAAATGAAAGTTGAAATTTACGCGTTCACAGAGAATCACCCATTTGTGGATAATTAGTCGCGCAAAAAACGGCATACTCATTCTGCCGTCTATAAGAGAAAGAATCACAAAGTTGTTTATTTTTTTGCGAGCAAAATTGGATAGATATCCGTCTCGAATAGTTGACTAAGCGACTAGATAAGAAAAAAAGCGACAAAATACAAATAACGTTGGAACCTATTGGAAAAGCGCAATTAACTCTTTGCTTTTTTTATTGCTTACTATCAACATTGAATATCCAATATTCGTTAAATTTGATACAATTATAAATTTGCAAACATTTAATGTAACGACTTCCTTTGCAAAGAGTTAAATGATTTGAGAGAAAGAAGTTGAAGAGAAGAGATAATACATGACTGTGTGAGTGATTCGCATGTTACTTGTACAGAGGCGGAGTGTGATTGAATCTCGGCGACATGTTCCGCGATAATAACATGTCGATCTATCTGTAGACACACAACGTGCGGGCCAATTATAAACACGAAGCAATATATAACGTATGCATTAATAATGTCTCCTTGTCAAAATATTCAGGACACACCGGAGTGTTGAGCAACGCGATACGCGTTCTTGCCAAAAAACATAAGTAACATTACTGATGCATATAAATGTTACGCGAATATATATGCACGTATCTTAGATATATATATTATATATATAAATGCGTGAGAATGTTGCGCGCATTCCAATCCACGCTATGTGTGCACTCGGTGTCTTATCAAGCGCGATACTTCGCGAGGAGAACCGCGCGCTTCATTAAATTTAATTGCGGTGAAATTGGAATCGTTCAATTAATCAGATGTTTCCACAATGCGTCTTCGTCCTCTGTTTCTCGATATAAAGTTCCATTGATTCAAGGAATAGGGAGATCGAAGTGCTTCGAGTAAACAACTTTGATACACGATTCGCACTACTTATTTTTTTGATTCGATCTAATTGCTGAATGTTGCCAATTTTTTCGCAAATAAAACTGTCATATTAGTCGCACAGTTTGTGACGCGACTTGTCGAAATAAATATTAAACTTAGTTATAGAAGGATGGTTATTAGAAAATGGGTAAAGTTTTTGGAAGAAGTTACCAAAACACATGAGAACTTTGGAAGATTATTTTTTTAATCTTGTCTTCTAGTGAATAAAGTAATAAAATTTTAATTAACTTTGAAACTTTCATTAAACAGATTCAACAAATAAGTTTCTCTGTAAAATGACATTATAACTTTATTTTATTATAACTTTTTATTGATTATAACTTTATTGATTATAACTTTGCTGTATACATGTGTAAATAAGAAACATGCGTGAATTATGTTGATTTGTGTCAACAAAAATCAAGTAAAATTTGCTTGAACAACTTGGAAATGTAAGTGTGTACAAAATATACTAAAAGAAATCTTAAAAGAGGTGCGCTTGTTTATAATTAACTTTCATTCGTCTCGAGATATATCTTGCAAGAAAACAGAAGGCCGCTATGATTTTCCGAAAAAAAAGTGACAAGTTTTTTTTTTTTTTTTTTTTTTTTTTTTTTTTTTTTCAATTAATCAAAACACGAAGTGTCAAGTATAATATGTATATAAATGATCATAAAAGAAACTTCTTATTTAACATCATCAAAAACATTGAGCTATAATATACATGTAATAATTCCCATTGCATCTTCCTTCTAGAGAAAACTAATTGTTCTAAAAAAGACAATGTTTTATATATTCCAAATATTAATGTTAATTCCATTTTCACGTTTCTTTCTTGTTCTTGTCTTTCATCATTAGAATCGGTACCAGGACGGCGTCTGAAGGGCCATCAAGATCTTAGTGTGGCTGCTAGCAGGTGTGTTGGCATGCCTGATCTTGCTGGAGGATCGCGCGAGCACGCCCTTTTTGAAGACGTGGCCGCGGATGGCTAGTTCGGCGGAAGCGTCTAGACCGATCTTGGACACGGCACCGCCGTCGATCAGTTGACGGTTGTGATCTTCTTTGGCGGCGTTTTTGCCGCGCACTATCCCTTCCTTGTCCGGCAACGTGGCGTATTGATAAAACTCCTTGCGCGGATCTTGCTTCTTGCGACCCCATACAGTAAACGGCTCTGGCACCAGCGACGGCCGCGGCACTAGCGGGACTTTCTCCCAGGGAAAATAGTCTTGCCTCTTTACCTCGCTCTGCAAGTTTGAGATCAGCAAGGGAATCGGATATCAGGATTGCGCTCATAGTTCTCAAGCCATTAGTCAATCAGATGGTTCCATCGATTGTTTAGGGTTTTTTTTCGAGTCTTTGCTGCATAAAAATAACTCGGATAAAAGTTTGCAATATGATTCTCGAGTTTTATCAATCCTTGTAAAATTTCCCGAGTTTGTCGAGACGTGTCTTCGACACCACTTCCACACCACTTTCTCTCACTATATTGCCATATCTGTCCTTTTTTGCTAATAAAGCACGATCGCCGTCGTGGTACCGTATTCTACTTGAGGGATTAAAATTAAAACAAACCCCGATTAATACTGATTTGGTTTCTCTTTGACACGCAATATTCACACAATCCAAAATAAGTTTTTCTATTTCGACCACAAGATAAAACAATCTTGTCGGAGCGCAAGATTATTGGAGACATGAGACATAGCACGCAGTTATGAATCAAAGTAAACAGAAATAGTACTAAAATAAACTAGATAAGATCTTTATCAAAACAACAACTTTCAGGTATAGAAAAAGTTATTCATGACTAAGTGCTTATCTCAGAAAAAATTAATTATAATTAGCACAAGTATCAAACATATTCACTTCTTAAAATAAGAATAATCGCATTGAATAATATTGATTTTTTAAGAAAAACAATTGTAATTACTAAAAAAACAGATTTATTCTAAAACAAAAGTTGCAATCGAGTTTTTTGACAATTTTAATAGAAAAGTGTGAAGAATCAAGTTTGCTTACATCTCGAACAAAAATTAAATGATAACGTGTTTCTTTCTATCGTATAAAAATAAATAAGCGTGTATAGTATTTGAGAAAGCTTAATTTGCGGCACTCATAATTATCTTGTGCAAATTTCAGAGTGCTGAACCGAATATCATGTGCGTATATGCGCAATTATAATAGAAATAAAATCGTGTTATCTAAGAAATTTCCCCACGTTTTTTTTCTTAGAAATAAGCTCTCTTCTTATCATTATCTACTTCCAACAAATATAGACCTCGTTTTGCCTCTTAGCAGGAGAAGATATAAAAGATATTAGTCAAAAATCTATGTGGCGAAATAATTGTTCTGTTCCACGTGGATTTTCGACTTTCTACGCGAAGCGAGGACCAACCCACATCTTCCTTTGCTCAGAAATAAAACAAGGTCTATGATTGTACTGTTCCACATGAATTTGCGACTTTCAATTATGTTCTATGTATGACGAAAATTTTATTTTATTTATGACCTTGATTCCATATGTCAAAATCAAGATCATCAGAAGCTACTCCTTTTATGTATATTTACTCCAAAAAACCTAACCTAACTTTGTCAGTTTGTCACTACAATATCATTTATATTGCTTGCATATTGCTTAATATGTGTGCTTTCGTGAATGACACGATATAGATTGGGTTAGCTTAGGTTGTTTTAAGAAGATGCAAGGGAAGGAGCAGAGCCCACATGTATAGTGTATGATACAAACAAATTATTTATTTGTGAAATGTACACGATGTCCAAAAACGATTGCCATGAAATACATATAGGCAGGATTCAGTATAATAGGAACAACAGTTTTTGGCGGATATCTTGGAAACTAAGTTCAAACGGCAATTATACGTAAAAGAAAAAGTTGTTCAAGATCTTGTCTTCTTTACCATATTTAAAAATCATTGAGATCGGTAGACCCGTTCTACACAATTATCAAGAGTTTTCGAATTTCATGTTTTCTTCAAAAACTAAAGAGAAGTAATTATTGAGTATAGAGGATTAAGGTCCGATGATCTTGACCTTGACACACACACACACACACACACACACACACACACACACACACACACACACAGTAGACTGTCGCTATAGATCCGCTTAATTTCTCGCTATAGATTCGCTTTCCCCTCTACACGTATTTTCACGCACACATAAGTCACTCTCCTACCATATCTGCTTGCGCGGAATCGTGGGGAGCGGCGGCTTCATTCTACCGCTCTCCACCATGCTCAAGTCTCGTACTGCTCGTATATCGTGTCTGATCGTGCCTGATCGAGGCGTGGAGAGGGCTCTCGCTATAAATACGTTTCCGAGAATTTTCTTACAGCGAATCTATATAGCAAGAGTCTACTGTATATATATATATATATATGTTGTAAAGGACACTCTCCTGACAATGAGTAGTATTCAAGAGGTTTTAGGCGTCGCTCATTTTTTCTTAAAAAGTTATTAACTAAAAATGTTTGAAAAACACGATCTTTATTTTTAATAATAACACGTAGAATAATGAAATAAAATACATATTTGCTCTTAGTTATCATTTCTAGAAAGACATTCTGAGTTGCTCTTACATATATACAGCATATTTATAAGAGATATTGTTCACTATTACTCGATTGATGTTTTAGAGCGTGAAATAGCTTATCTATCACTCCGAGCGAAGTTCCACATAGTACAAGATCGTTGTCAATCGCGAGTGACTTTCGATATATTGTTTCATGAATTTCTGCATTTGACGGATAATTATACTTAGTTAATAACATATACAGAAATACATACTCAAAACATTGAACGCTTATTACGTGACATTGGCGGAATCCCACGATACGGTACCCGAACGGAACATTATATTCATTATTTAGCCGAATTTTTAAGATAGTACAGAGGAGTGCACCATATCGTGCGGCTCTAAGGGAAATATTTCTCGGAAATTTCTCTTCTGACTGCTGCTACTACCGCACGCCGTTTTCCTTCGATCTCGGGTCGCTGGCGAAAACCGAAAGAGAACGCGTGGTAGTAGCAGCAGTCAGAAGAGAAATTTCCGAGAAATATTTCCCTTGGAACCGCACGATATAGTGCATTCCTCTGTACTTACGCGACAGTCTCATCTAAAAGTTTAAGTCTTATTATTAAAAAGAAAATTACAATATGTATTTATAATATTACATGCAAACTTTAAAGTTTAAAATTTTATTGATAAATGTACAATAATGTTCAATAATAATTCAATAAACTCAATAAATTCAATGTTCAATAATAATTTAAAAGTAAATAATCAATTATGTATTTTGGCTTAATGAAATAAACGTTTAGTTGCAGATATTTTGACTTGACTTTTTTGTGGCTCGGGGCTCCACACATCCACCCATATACCAGTAATTGCGGATGTAACCAAATAACTTAACCTAACCTAATCTTATACCACTCTAAGATTCTTGTATATGATATACACATACTAAAATAATAAAAATTTGGCATTGTTGCGTTAATCTAAAACCTAAAATTATGACGCTATGTATTTGTGCGTATTTATGTGGTAAACTGAAAATGACTCCTCAATTAAGACAAACGGCAATTTATTAAAGAGAAAACTCGTACTTTTTGAAGGTTACGTACTTTGTTTAATTACATTTTCTAAACTAAACTGTCAACAATTTTTTATAATATTTATATATTTCTGTTCTATCATATTCGTTTTTTATAACAATTTTAAGAATTGGATGCTATACTTAAAAATTTGACGTTATCATGAGTTGTGTACATGCATCACGTGTTAAAACTGCATATTTTAATTACAATTTTCTCAAAAACTAGACGGTCGATAAGTTTCTAATTGTACACTAACATAGAAAGCACTTAAATTTACTTGTATTCAAAAGTTTAGTACATTCGTAAAAAAATCATTTCGTGAAAGTACTACCTTAAACGTAACATTCCGAATCACCAGCGGATTGATAAATTTTTTGACATTATGGCAGTTTTATATCCTATTTGCGATATAGAAAGAACAGAACAAAAGAGTAAAAATATAACAGTATATTACAATGACTTTGTTTATGTTCTTTTTGTTCGTGTTATAAGCGTGTATCCTTACGAAAAAGAACTACTGCCGATTATATATAAATAAAGTCAATAATATAAATATTACTGACAATCACACAAGAATATTATCAGGTATTACAGGAATCACTGAGAATATTACTGACAATTACACAGAATGCCAGTAATTCTTTCGTACCACTGCCGCGATATATTACTGCCAATAGTTCTTTTTCGTAAGAGTAGGCGGAGGGGGGAGGGGCTTCATCTCCCTCCCGCCGCAAGGGAAATAACTTCGCCTCTTCCCGTGTTCTTCTTTCGAAAAAATCATGTCATCATGTCGACTTTCGAGCAAATGTCGCTTCATGTCAAAAGTGTGTACGTGATTTTTTCGAAAAAAGGAGCAGACCGAGGGGCAAAGTCACTCCCAAAGCTCTTCTACTTACACGCTTACACGAACAAAATTATAACTCTTGATTGTTTTCAACGGTTATTTTTGTGATTATACATTTTTTATGAATATTTTTTTAATAAAAAATGAGCGACATCCTTTTTGACACTACTCAGGAGAGTGTCCTTTACATAAGTCAAGGTCAAGGTTATCGAACCTTAATCCCTTATATTCAATAATTACCAGAAGATACATTATTCTTTCGAGATCTCCCGATTTATTTTTTATTTTATAAAATAAAGCATTTTTTTTAAACTGGATTGAAATAGCTAAAATTAAGAAAAGCTGCTAATCTGCATAATTATCAAAGATAACTTTGAATAAAGAAAAATCAACTTTTAGAAGACCTTTTTTTATGCAACTTATTCTTCATCGCAGAAAGGATTTGATATCAAAATCCTTTTGATCCTCTCTATTTTTTCTGCTCTTATTTTTTCTATCCAGATTTATTCAGCTTCTTTTGCAAAGCACGAACTCCGCTAACTGTTCGACAAGTGCAATTTAGTTCTTTAAAAGATTATTTCCGCTCTTATTTTTTCAGGATAGAACTTTATGACGATATTTCAGGATAGAAAAAATAAGAGCGGAAATAATCTTTTAAAGAACTAAATTGCACTTGTCGAATAGTTAGCGGAGTTGTGCTTTGCAATAGAAGCCAAAATTCCCAGAAATAATGTTCGTCATCGTCTCGTTTGCTGGGTGGTCGTAAAGGTATCGTCATAAAGTGTTGTAAGACATCGCGACGTGGCCAGAGCGCAAGCGTCGTATTATCTTGAAGATCTCGATGTGAATATTTACAAAATATATAATTAAAGAACGTATCAAAGAGAACTAAGTTTCTTGCTTCAAAAACACATTTCTATATTTATTTCTTATACTTTTTTTAATTGCATATAAATTAAATACTTACAAATAATGGTATAAAATCCCAAAAGACGATTATGATTTTATCTCAAATTATTGTTTATATCAAGATTTTCATATATCGGATTATTTGTCGGTTATCAGGGATTTCGGAAGATAATTACTTTTCGATATTGGCTCGATATTGGCTCTCTCGACACATGTTCCACGAAGATTCGATATATCTGCGATATATATGGGAACGCGATGAAAACGCCATGCACAGATGTATAAGCGTGTGTTCTGGCGTCAGCAGGCGCGTATGAATCCTCGCGTCAACAAAATCCGGCGGTGGGCGTCGGCGTCGCGCCGTCGGTGCGTCTAAATTAGGGCAGAGTAACACAACACCGATTCTCTCTCGAATCGCGGGAAACGCAAAGCGGGAGAACATCTTAATAATCTTCGCGGATGATAATCTATAAAACAAGTTTCGTGATAGTTAACATCCTGAATTTTGAAATCAATTAATATCAATTAACATACGTCAATACGCACGTTGAAATATTGCGAGAAAAACTAAAAAACTAAAAAAAAAAAAAAAAAAAAATTTAATAAAATATACATTCGGCTTGACTTTGTTGAAATTTTATATTACATATAGTTCGTGCATTAATCAATTTTGAAAAGTGTTGAAAATCTTTATAAATTAAATAATATATGTATGTACATAATAATAATATATGTATCTGAAGGTATGCAATTGTGCCAAATATTAAACAACGCAGATCATTACATGACGATTTGATACATATCTGTATGTTGTAAACGTTAGAAGAAATCTCGAAATCCTCATATCGCGTGTAATAAAACAAAAGATAAAACAAACACAGGAAAAAATCTTACATTTAATATAGGAAGATCAACTTTATTATAAACCTGACCGCAAAAGACAGAGAATCGCAAAAGCTATTCATAGCATTGCAGATTTTCTTAAAAATAACTTTATGATAACTTTACGATGTTAAACTTAAACGCCGCCGCGACACAGCAATTCTTACAATCAGATCCGTCAGTAGAAAAATTAACTTAATTAATGAACAATCCAAGTCGAGATATGAGCGGCAATATTCTTTGAAATATAATATCAAAAAATTTTAGTTTAATATCTCTGCAAAAAGATATTACGTTCGAAATGTAAATTGCAGAAATACAAATTCTATTCTTAGCTATCGACATTTATGCGTGATGTCAAGATTTTTATTTTTGATACGTATGTATACAGTCACGCGTATTTATGTTAGTTTTAAGTAATACGATTTCATTCATTTGTGCGATAATACATCGAAGTATCGTTTCCTTGCAATTAACAAATGTTTATCATAGAAAAACACATGTTTGCGCGAATCATAATAAAAACTCAGACAACAATTCTCACAACAGATCGAATTGTGATTTACACAAATTGTGTGCTGCAAGTCTGTGTCGCACACACATGCATAATTTTCAGTCTGTCACAGAGTTATGGACAACACTAAATGCCATCTCTTGAATTTGTCAAGAATAGCCGATATAAACATGAAACAACAAAAAATAAAACATGTAAATCATAAATCCTGACAAAAGGGCTAATTTATCAGTCCATTTTGCTTTGCGCGTACTTATAGCCCTATGTAGGTGTCTTATAACTCTTAGATAAAATAACAAAGAAATACGCAGAACAGAAAGTCTTTATTATGTTGTTTCAATTTAGACTTGTTTCGCGCAAAAGCTCTAAACTCCGTGAAAAATTATATATATTGTAGATAATTTGCGGGAGTCTTCTTTGCTTTCTACATTTTCATTATATCCTTTTCTTTTGACCGGAAATTCAACCAATCGCTGTTTCTTCGGGACACCGAGTGCACATTACTTGAGCACAAGAGTAGCACGATAGTAGTAAGTAAATGATATGATACAAATTGGTAAATTTGATAATAGTCAAACACTATAATAGTAAAAGTGGTGAGACAGTGGTCGGAGTGAAGTGTGGAAGTCGACATTTGACTGAGAATCGCGATGTCGAGCTCAATGACGAACAGCAGCGACGATGTCGATTTTTTCTTGAGAAAGTTTTCGAATAGAAAACGCGACTCTTTATCAACAATAACACGCACCAGATATTTTCTGATCGCATCGCTGGCTTTCTGTCGTCGATCGATCTCGTTAACGAATCAAGGATAGAATCAAGTGCCAAGTTTTTTCACTTCAGGCGCTTTGCGACGTCTCAACGGGATGTCGGTCGCGACCACAATAAAATCGCGACTGGTCGAATGCGAGTCAACATTATTATTTCGTAGCTTATTTTCTCGGTTCTAATAATTAAATTAAAAACGACGAATCATGAGACATTTATGATATTTGTTTGCTTATATATTTTTTAATGAGATTCTGAAAATTGATTTGGAAAATAAAAGAAATAATTTTTTATTAATTTAAAATGGATATTTCTTTAGAAGAAATTTAATCCAAAACTTGACGCAAATTAACTCTTTGTTGACATGGGTTTCTCAAACTCACTCAATTTCAAATTGGTGTCTCTAGTAAAAATTAGTTTCTTTAAACGTTTATATCTTTGCAACTACTACAGATTTTTTAAATTTGTTTTTTTATCGACGCAGAATCGTTCAAACTTTAGATCTAAAAAAAAAAAAAAAACAAAATTGAAAAAGTATTGATTTTTCGCGCAAATATTCAAATTTAAAGTTGCGTAGATCTCATAGACTTAGTCTGTTCAACTAGTAGGTTGTTTTTAAAGTCTGTGAAAAGTTAAATATGATAAATAAAATATCACCTCAATTTACGCGAATTAATTATGTCAATAATTATTTATTTGACCTTCCAATAAACATCAAATAACATTACTTCAATATTATAACTTCTCACTCAATGTAACTATTACGTACTATGTTATATTGCACATATATTGTTGAGTAAAAACTTATAATATTGATATAAATGTTACTGTTAACTGTCTATACTAAGCCCGAAGATAACTGAGTTTTCGCACTTATACCATAAAAATACCATGCTTCAACATTTTCAGGCATAGTTTTCTTCGTCATCAAAAATCATAAAATTTGACAAATCCGTGTCAAAGATCAATTGAGCAAAACTTGTTAGATATTTGTAATTCCGGTAAAAATAAACGATATATGGACAAAGAACGTCGTTACACCGATTAGGCGAAAAATCAACCATGCCACCGTGAGACGTCGGCGCGATTCAGGGTGGGTGAATATATATGACAGTTACAGGAATAGTACTTCCTGGTCATAAACGGGGCTCTCTCTCGTTTTTGTTTTTTTTTTTTGGCGTAAAAAAAAAAAAAAAAAAAAGAAAAACTCAGAGTCGCAGAATATACTGACCGTAACGTTGTATGAGGACACTAGTGGCCGCGAATAGGGTCGCCGGGTCGTGTAGAAGTCGCTTTCGTAAACCATCTTGAAGATCCTTCTTAATCTACTCTTAAAAAAGTTCGAATGCTTTAGTTCGATCGAGAGAAGTCGTGCTCGAGTTCTGATGTTGTATTTTCGTGCGCGCGTGCAAAGGAGAGATACGCGACAATGATGCGACTACGATGGAGGTTCGCGCGGTTCTGCTTCTTCATACAGATTCTCTTCTTCTTTTGATATCCGCTTCGCACTGCGAATATACGCGAACATTGCGTCACTTCTCCCTCTCACTCTTCTGAATCGATGCATCCGCGAAAAAAATAGAATCGTGTTAAGGTCACAGACGAACCATCCCGCTTGTCAACGTAACGCCTACGTAACGCCTATTGACGATCAATCTGATCAGTCAATAAATGATCGGCGATTACTTCCAGTATATAGAGTAACTCCGAGATTTGAGCCGCATAGATAAAAAAAAAAAAAAAAATAGAAGCGAGGATAATTTGCGTGCGACCACTTTGTTACATGCTTTTATGTTAAATTATTAATATTATAATTTCAGTTTTTATTGCTACTATTAACGAAACTATCGTCATTTTAGTCGATTCGTCAGAATGATAAATAGCGCAACCATATTTTATAAATATATAAAATGATTACTAAAGTTATAAAACATTTATTTTACTTACTTTACAATATATCGGGTATTTTAGACTACCCGTACATCCCTTTTTAAAAACAAAGAAAGTGGTTATTTAAAAAAATGTTACAGATAAAAGTTGTTGTGAATTAAGTAATGCATTACATGGGCATATGCGACTGATCTTGGGTAGCATCATGAAAATCATGTCAAGGTCGACTTGACTTTTTTTAAATGAGAACTCATATATTTCATTGCATATTCTTGTAGCTAACGTCAAAACGTTTTCGAAACATTGGTTACAAACTCTTTTTAGTTAAGATCTTCCTGAGTTATAAAACTTCAAAATTTCAGTACCGCTGACGTTAGCATTATAATGCCTTATATAATTTATCACCTTTATCATCCTTTTACATCAGATGTTTCAGACCACTCCTTTTTCAAAATGGATTGTACGGGTGATCTAAATCACCCGGTATAAATGTAGAAAGGTGATCAAGAATAAAATATAGCAAATTACAACCACGTAGCTCTTGTATCTTTTATTCAGTTAGCTGTCTTATATATCCCACCAGTTTGAGATAATTTTACGTGTGGGATACATGCCCCGTACTGCAGCACTTGCTCATTTGCGCGGACATGCGCAATACTAAACTTTTATCCAGCGAGCTAACTTCAACATTCTCATGTATTTTTGTCACTTTTGTCTATTTATTACTAATACATAATGTTAATGCATAATATTAATGTGTTTTATATAAGTAAATACTGAAAAACATTACTGGAAAAAAGAAAATGTTTAAGATAGTAGTAGTTTAAGATAGTGTTTAAGATAGTAGTTTAAGATTTTTGTATAAATCGTATTTCCGTTTACGTGGCTATTGTAAGTAATTCACTCTTATGGGATATGTGGCAAGGTTTTTTTAAAGTTTTTTCTTAAGATATAAGGAATAAAGATTTTGTATTCGTAATTTTTTTTATAGTAAAAGACAGTATAATATTTTATTGATATAGTTTATTTGTCTAAAATTAATACAATTAATATATAAGTACTATTTGAGAGATAAATTAAGTTTCTGATAAATGTGGCTCATACCGGAGTTACCTATTCTAAATTCATGTTACATCATAACATTGGCAATATGCCAAACTTTTCTCGTTCGAATTCAGTGCCAAAGTTCAGAGAATGCGCAATGTCGCGCGTAGATTGTCAGATTACTTTCGGATAAAGAAAACGCACATCGCATACGCAAAAAATAAAATTCGCAAGACTGAATAATTATACTTCAATAAAATATGAAACAATTTTAATGTTGTCTTTATGCGATCTTATTGTCAGATAACAATATATCTTTTGATTTTCTCTAAACAATAACGTGATAGTGTAACAATTTTGATATAAAAGTGTTTTGTTTTTCAATATGAACTGTTTGTTCTGAAAATGTGGTGTGTGTGTGTGTGTGTGTGTGTGTGTGTGTGTGTGTGTGTGTGTGTGTGTGTGTGTGTGTGTGTGCGTGCGTGAGAGAGAATACATACATATATACAGTAAAATCTCTATAGATCCGCTTAGCCTCTCGTTATAAGTCCGCTTTCCCCTCCACATGTACTTTCACGCACACACAAGTCACTTCTCAATCATGTCTATCCGCCACTGAACTCTATATATACTGGAATGTGCATCTCCGCCTAACAAGCGTAGCGAGATGTGGCACTAATTGATCAGCGCCATTTTTGTTTGGCTGGCTATTTGAGCAAATCAGGAGCGTGTTCCGTATGTAATGTAAGCAATAAAAAAATGTCACTTTAACTTACAAGTTAAACCCACTTTAATCTAACGATTATCCTCCTACATTGTTAACACGAATACAGAAACTGTTATATTTGAGACAAAAATTGTTACCTATGAAATAAAATTTTCTTTTCACTCTCCTGCCCACACCCGGATACATAGCACCTTGTGTCGCTAATTTGCATGCTTTTTAGTCGCTTTAATCTTCCAGAATAAAACTTTAGATATAAATTACGTATAAATTCGTACGTCAATCATTAGATAATCCTAAATTTCATGTGTATTAGGTGCTTCTATAGGCTGCATTTCGATATTCACTGCCAGTAATAAAAATCTATATTTCACGTCACATGCCATAGATTTTCAATACTGGCAGTTAATATCGGAACGCAGCCCTGATTCACTCAAATATCCGTCCAAACAAAAATAGTGCTAATCAATTTGTGCCATGAATTTTCCTTGATGCTCATTCCAGTGCATATAGAGTTCAGTGCTGTTCGCGCGGAGTCGTGGGGAACGGTGGCCTCACTCTGCCGCCCTCCACCATGCTCAATAGTCTTGTGCATCGTGTTTGATCATGCCTGATCGAAGCATAGAGAGGACTTCTGCTATAGATCCGTTTCCGAGAATTTCCGTTCCTACGGATCTATAGCGAGAGATCTACTGTATATACATACATACATACATGTATGTAATATATATATATATATATATATATATATACATACTTTATATAAAGATCGGTCCAGTGGTCTCGCGGCCTGAGTGCGAGGGCTGCGAGTAGGAGGTCCCGAGTTCGAATCCACACCGTCGGATTTTTCCGGGCCGGTCTCTTTCAAG
>QVNZ01013525.1:0-18418 GCA_014825645.1 Pseudomyrmex dendroicus | reverse complement strand
CTTTCTTCGATCGTTTCCGACCTTCGCGCTACCGAGGTTTCTTTCTCTCGGTCTAGCGAAGGTCGAGCGACAACGCGCCGGCCTCTTCAGTCAAGTCCGTGCTCCTCACATGGTATCAAGAACTCCGTTCCAGAACGCGGACGGACTCACGCGCATCCTTCAACTCGGCGGGCTGTTGCCCTCGTTCTCGTGCAGCACCGCCTCCACGGCCTTCTTGTACTTGCCCACGAGCTCGGGCAGATCGTACGCGATCGCCACGTCGAGCCTGTTGATCGGACAGCCGCGGAAGTACGTGCACGTGGAACTTAGCAGCGGGAAGTCGTAGAGCGCATTCAGCCGGAAGAAGTCGCGGTAAACGTCCGGGTCGGGCAGGTCGTAGCGCGATATGTTGGTCAGGGTGCTCAGACCCTCGTAGATGTGGTAGTCCTGCGGGTTTTCGATGATCTTGTCGCTGATTTCCCGCTTGTTGCCAAAGAACGTCTTGTGATTGTAGTACGTCGTCAGGTAGCAGTCCACCATCTTCGCGTGGTTGCGCACTCGTACCTAGAGATTGAGAGAAAACCGAGTCAAAGTTTTATTGCATTTTAGTTTATATTTTTTTTAATATTTGAAGGTTGTTTAGAGTTTGCTACTTGTTGAGTCGCGTTTTATAAAAGTAAATTATTTTTTTAATATTTAACATTTCTAAAAAAAAGAAGTCGTTGCGTGTCAAGTCGAATTTTTTTATCGTATTTTAGTAAATTAATTTTTCTCTAATATTCAGGACAGTTTTTTGTTTGTTGCGGAATCTAAAGTAAACTTACGGCGAATCTTCTGGCGCTCGCTATCTTGTGCTCGACCCTTTTGTTGATCGCGGTTCGTAAATCGCGAAGAAATGCGCGTTCTTGAGCGTATAGCAATCTGGTGGGCGCGCCAGCTTCGTAGGGCAGTGACCACAACGACGTGGAGTACATTATCGGCGGCTCCGCGCTCGACATCAGCGGCGATATGTTCCAGATCAGGGCGCCTTGCACTCTCATGAGCTCCTCGGGCTTCACCTGATCGGCTTTGTTGAGAATCATACGCGTCTGTTTCGAAAGTTTAATATTCGTTATTTAAGTTATTCTCGCGCCGATACTCTTTGTCATTTAATATATTCTCGTTAATATTTCCTATATATGTAATATATATATCTCTTACTTGATATTCTCTTCCTTTTAACTGGTCGAGAATCGCTTCGGTTTCGGGTCCGACGTCCAACTTGGCGGGATCGTAGACCAAAAATATGATGTCCGCTCGATCGATGAACCACTGACACGCGTCGTTAAACGGAAACAAGCGTTGCACTTGCTTGCGTATCTCCAGAATTCCCGGAATTTCGACGATGTTTACCTGATAAAGAGAAAAAAAATCCCAGAAAGAGAGACTCTCCCTCGCATTTAATTTTTGACTGATTTTTTCAGCGGTATTTCACAACTAATATGTTTTCAACGCGCAATTTGATAATCCGTAAATTGTAATTGTTTATCGCAATTTATTTTTTTACCTTCTCCAGCAATTTTTTGTTAAGTCGCATGCCCCTGAGACGATCCAGCAGACCCTGACCGAACTTCTGTAGCCCTGAGAAGGTCCAGTCGGCGGCCAGCTGAGTGCCGTCGAGTACCTCCTCCTCCTCGCCGTGCATTATTATGTTGAAGTACGCCGGTGACGGCTCGGTTTGCAACGCTCCTTTAAGCACTCTCTCAAACCACCTAAACACTATCTGTATATTCATGCTTTTTCTAGCATGCTTTCTACGTAGCTTAGAGCCTGCCGGCTATTTTGTGAGCGCAAAGCCAAAAAAAAACGAAAAACGTATTAAAACGTAATCGCGCAATTCAATTTTACGCACCCGTCCTAAGGGCCATCGGTGTGTATTCGATGTCGAGTAGATAATTGATGATCGATGACTTTCCGCCACTCCAGGGACCCAGAAAGAGCACCAAAGGCTTAGAGAATATCTCGGGATCTAACGAGAATAATTGTCAATCGAGTAGTTAAAAAGAAATTGATGTTTTTTATCTTAGTTTTTAATATTTATTTTAATTTTTAACATAAGGCTCGGATTTTTTCTTTCGAGTTTTTGATTATTAATTTTGATCTTAACTTAATCATTTAATTTATCTTCAATAATAATTATTATTGAAGATAAATTATTAATTTAATTATTATCATCACTTTTGTGAATTAAATTAATATTTAAATTAACAAAATTAATAATCGGTTTTTGAATTACAAAACGTTCTCTCAAGATCGCTCACCTCCGAAGTGTCTGTTGCTCAAATCCCTATACTTGTACATGGTTTCTAGCGGTTTTATGGCGTTATCGTAGAGTCTCTTCAGATCTCTAAGTATGATATCGGCCTCTCTTTGTATGGCTCGCTCCTTCTCCTCGTTCTCCTCGTCCAGTTTCAGTAGTTGATTAATGTGATCCCTGGGTCGAAGGTTCTCCGGTATCTCAATTTCCTGAATCAGATCCTCCTCCGGTGTAGGTTCATGTTCCTCCTCGCTTGCGGCTGACGTAACGCAATTATATCACGAGTAATTAGTCATTATTGCGCGTAACTGTATTATGTTATAAACACGGCGAAATTAGATTTCGCTTTACCTTCCGTGGATTCGCCGCCCGCTTCAACCCCTTCTTTGTCTTCTGCTTCTCGTTTTCCGCGCGATTTTGCCTCCTCTTCTTCTTCGGATTTAGCTCCTTCCTCCTCTGCAGATTTTGTTTCTTCTTCAGATTTGGCTTCTTGTTCCTCCGCAGACTTCGCTTCTTCTTCCGTCGTAGCCTCTTCCGCGGATTTACCTTCCTCTTCCGCCGTAGCTTCTTCCGCGGATTTCGTTTCCTCTTCCGTCGTAGCCTCTTCCGCGGATTTTGTTTCCTCCTCCGCCGTAGTCTCTTCCGCGGATTTTGCTTCCTCTTCCGCGGATTCCGTTTCTTCTTCCGCCGTAGCCTCTTCCGCAGATTTCGTTTCTTCTTCCGCCGTAGCCTCTTCCGCAGATTTCGTTTCCTCTTCCGCCGTAGTCTCTTCCGCGGATTTACCTTCCTCTTCTTCGGCAGATTTCGTTTCCTCTTCTACGCCTTCCGAACCCGCGTCTTCCGCGCTTTCTTTTTCCTTCTCTTCATCCTCAGCCTCGGTGCTCTGCGCTTCTTCCTCGGTTTTTCCTTCATCACTTACCGCTTGATCTTCGGTCGACTCGGTGCCTTCCTCGGCTTTATCGCTCCCTTCTTCCGCTGCTTCTTCAACGCTAACTTCCGCGGACGCTTGCTGAGCCTCCGCCTCTTCCTTGGACTCGAATCCCGCGTCTTCGGTGGTTTCTTTGGATTCCTCTTGCTCCTCTTCGCTCTCGGTTTTCGATTCCTCCCCCTTGTCTTCTTCGGATTTCGTTTCGTCTACTGTCGCCTCCTCGGATTTCTCGTCTTCCACCTGCGCTTCCTCGTCGGATTTTTCCTCGCTAGGCTTCTCGCCTTCCTCTTCGGATTTCGCTCCCTCTTCTTCGCTTTCGGTCACCTTCTCGGTGGAGTCGGCCTGTTCTCCTTCCTCGCTTTCGGTCGCTTCGGCGGATGCATCTTTTGCCTCCTCTGTTTCTCCTGCGAGAACGATAGTGTGCAACATACTTTTCCTCGATATATTTTTTAAAATATAAAATTCCAAGCATTTCTTATCAAAGCATCGATGAGATTTTACCTTCCTGAGCAGTTTCAGCGGTCGCGGCTTCCTCGCTTTGTTCGGTTCCCTCTTGTTCGGATCCTCCTTCCGCCTTTTCCTCGCTGGCGTCGGCTTGCTCCTCGGTCGCTTCCTTGCTTTCTTCGGCGGTCGCTTCAGCACCTTCCTCTATCGATCCTTCCTCGCCCGTGGCCTCGCCTTCTTCTTTCGAAACGTCGTCTGCTGTCTTGTCAGCCTGTAAGACGTTTTTTGTACGAATTTTCACGGAGTGTTTTAGAACACTCCGTGCATTGAAAAATTGAGTTCAATGACGGACAGTTTTATCGAGATATTTCGAGATTTAATTAATTTAAAAATAATATAATTATTTTAATTAATTGAAGACCTTACTTCCTCGGTCGCAGGAGACCCTTCCTCATGGCTCTCTTGACCGATCTCGGCTCCGACCTCTGCACTGGTCTCTTCCAAAGATCCTTCAAACGAAATATTCTAGAAATCGCTGTGTTCCAGCCGAGGTATTTCGCCATCATCTACCATTACCTGTGCCGAGGTCCTTGAGCGCCTTCTCGATGTACGGTCGACATAGGTCCTCGGACGGTATCCGTTCCAGCTCGTCCTCGCTTTGCACTCCTGCGAGTCATTTTCAAATAAGTTTTTTATTGTTTAAAAACAGAAGTTTCATTCGAGATCCCGCATAATTCGATTTGCGCGCGCCTGACGTTTGGCGAATCTTTCGTCACACATATCGGAATGACAACTTGCGTTTCTAAACACCTGTCACCATGTGTGCGGTATTCGCTCATGTGCGTAATGACTTTGACAAGTTCTTGCGTCACCTGGGTCAGATATTTTCGGGAGTTGGTGGTCGCGTCGCGTGGCGTTAAACTCATCGCGCGCGTCGCAATGGGAGTTAGTTATCTAATACACGCGCGCGCGCAAGTAACAGGAATTTTGATGCTGTCCGACAATTTCTGGCAGCCGGATAAAACGCGAACAATGTGAATATCTTATCTCGACAAAACCGCTGTGGTATCGTTTGCGTCGACCGCCCGATATTGCGAATATCGGATGAACCGTTGACGGATAAATATCGACGGATGAATAATCGCGGTCGCGATTATTACCACGAACACGTGCACTCGATTCACACGAGAAATCTGCAGAAAACGTTGTTCTCGCAGCGAGAACAACGTTCTTCGAATTTTCAAATGTTTTGAAGAAAATCTTCAGTAATTTTTTAATTCTTGCAAAAAAGACATACAAAAAAATTTGTTAAATAGTAAATTTAAATTATTTTAATCTTTAAAGATTTTCTTAAAAACACACGTCAAATTCGGATGTAAATGCAATCGCAATCTGTTTGCGAGCGAGAAACCTCGCGGTGAATCTTAAATTAAAACGCAGAACAATCTTCTTCGGGAATTTAATTTAACAAGCGCGTTATTAACGCGAAGAAACACGAGAACGGTGGAATTTCGACCGAAGTTAAACGTCGATATCATCTTTCTAGGCGGGTACCTGGGACGCGGCCGGCTTCTAAGTTTAGCGGCGGGTAGGCGGCTTTGAGCCGGAGACTCAGAAATATTTATATATTAGACGAGCGAATATCGTATTTTTATCGTGTCTCCGCTTACGAAGGAAAATATATATATACGAGTTGATTAATTAATTACGTATGAAATTTTGACGAATTTTGATGAAACAGGTTTTTCCCCCCTTTAAGTGCGCTGTTTTGTAGTGGAGCATAGGGCTTCAACACAGCATCTCCAGCGTACTCTATTTTGTACTGTGGAGTTTGTACTTTAATTGCTGTCACGACCATCCTGCTCTCATGGCTTCCTTCAGAATTGTTCTATGCCGTGTTTCCTTTCTCTGTTTCTATATTCTTGGATTTCAGTCTAGGGGCGATACGACTTATGCTATCAGCGTTTTTACGCAATGTATGACCAATCTATTTCCAGCGCCTGTACTTTATTGTTTTGATTATAGGATTTCTTGTCCAGTCATTCTCCATAATGTATGTCACTACATTTGGCCAGAAGATTCGGCAAATTCTCCTGAGGGATCGAGGGAATTTGTTGATGAATGCTTGGATTCTTTGTAGTTCTTTCTTGTTAAATCTCCATGTCTCACATCCATATAGGAGCACCGATTTTACACAAGCTTCATACCTGAGCTTGGTATTCCTACTTAAGTGCGGTGATCCCCAAATCTTGTGTAGTCTGCCATATACTTCTTTTGCCTTACTGAGCTTTCTTTGTATGATGACACAAGTATTGTTTAAATAATCAATCGCACCGCCCGCAATTTGAATTTCGTACATCGAAAAAAAAAATACTAAAAAGAAGAAAGAATCTATTAAATTTTAATTTGTTTAAACTTTCTATTTTATTGAGTTTTTTTTTTTACATAGAGAAAATTCGAATTTTGCGCTTTTCGCACGAGAATGTTCGAAATCACAATCTGCGAAATAAAAAAAGACTCGCACCTTGTGCCAATTTGGTTCGAACACAGCTGTTCGAGGTTTTGGACGCCGCCGCTAGTTACTCGTCAGATAGCGGGAATCATTGTAGTTTTACGAGGTCACGTGATGGCGTGCGTAAACATGAGAAGTTCCGTTTCACGGAGTATATTACCTCTAAACTTGCTATATCTCATCGTTATATCACATATCGCAATTTCTGGCACGAACCTTCGATTCTCTCTGTCGCTCTTGCAGCTTCTGCCGAATGTTTTTGCATTTTTTTCTCGAAACACATTCGATAACTTTTCTCATATCGGAGCATTAAAGCGTGTTCCTCTCTCTCTCGTCGCAAAAGCGGCGAACTTTTGTTTCGGACGATGTTAGCAGCAAAAAAAAAAGGATGCGATCGATCGAGTCAGTGCTTTGATTTTGTATCACGATTTTTGTGCTGATTTTTCGAAAAATTCAGATTTTATCCTGACTTGTCGATAGATTTTTCTGTTTCTGGAGAATCCGCGTTGCTCTTGTCGAGGTAATGCGATAATGTACGAATTTTGCGTTACGAATGATAGAACGAGATGTACGGGCAGCTGTTGTTTGGCACGCGCAGCTGCGTCGGATAAAGATAGAACCTCCGCAAGGAGGTTCTTGTTTCTTATAGTCTACGATATGTATAGCGTTTTGTCGCGTTTAGTTGTAAGAAGTTTTGGGTTTTTTTTTTTTTTTTTAAATCGCGAGGAAAAATTCGATTCTAATTTGAAACGAACGCGCGATCTTCCGATTTTATCCGCATTTTTATTTCGCAGATTTTCTCGACAGGTCTCTTTCGAAAAATCCGTTCTTCGAAATCGCTTTCGACAGGCGATGGTACACGTCGTATGGAAATCGGACGTTCGGATTGTCGCGCGAAATCGACGGGGAAATGAATTCAGTTCGTTTGCGTTCGCGCGGATGATTTATCGTACGATATCGGAAAAGAAATCGAGAATCGCGTTTGCGAACTCGAAGTTCGTAATTAGAACAATTCGCGTTTTCTCGGGGACTTCGAAAACGAGGCTGGCACGGATTTATGCGGTTTCTTATGTAATTATCGCGCGGGTTGATGACAGCCAACTCCCATCGATTCCCAAAATAACAAATCCTTGAATCAACATTCGGGACTTTTATTTAAGCTCTCCGGGACGCGCATCGTCGCGCTGGGCGCCTCTTCAGTCGTCAGCGACGTAAATCATGCAGCTATTGCGAAAAGCGAAATATGTTTGTCTCGAAATGCAAAATATTTCGAATATTCAAATAACGACATATTTCGTATACAATGATTTTATTTTAATTGAGACGGATTTTTCGGATTTGACAAACAATATGTATTTTTTAAATATTGCGTTCAGCAAATTACTCGATTAATAGAAAATATAAAAACTTGCTGAAAACTGAATCAGATGCAAGAAGATAAAACAAAAATTTAATTTTATATGTTGAAAAAATTATCAAATTATCAAATTAGAATTTTCAATGATACTCAAATGATGGACCAAATCGTCGATGCGCGTAGAGGCGAGAAAGCTATTGGGGGTTGATGACGCGCACTTTACGTAACATTGACCTTCGTATTTGTCAATCGTCACAGCTTCTCGTCAACGTCTCATCCTCTCATTGTCACATCGACAACCGACGTTAATCGCCGGTTTTTTTTATTTCCTTCTTGTTATGACAATCCGCCCCGTTCGTTCTCATCTTCCTGTTCGTTCACAAGTTACTTCTCACATTTCCGTTACGGCAATCGATTTCGATCTTTCGACGATATATTTTCGCATTGGCGGTAAAATCTTCTAAACAAGGTAGATTGGAGAATGAGACGTCGATCGAAAACGAAATATCGACGAAACGGAGTTGTACGCGTTCCACTGATCGCGAGAGACCACGCGGGAGGACGCTGCGGAGTTTTAGGTCGTCGATTTTACTGACCTTGTAAGGCGACGGCTAGAAGGCCCAAGAGGAGGCCCACAACGAGCGCGGGCCTCATTCGCGCACCCGTCATCATCCCGTCGCACTAGACACTACCGCGGTCGGCCGGGGCCAGGGTTCTGACGCGCACACAGCTCGGTCCTCTTTTCTTTCTCACTTCTCGATCCCGTCGTCGCCCTCGGCTCCGACTAGCCCGCGAGGCACTGGCATTGTCACTATCGCCAAACCCCGAGAACGCCCCTCTCTTCTGCTTCTCTCACTTCTTCTTTTTGCCTCTTCTTCTTGGAGACGGCGGTCGTCGTCGTCGCGGTCGTCGGTTTTTCTTGCCTCCACCACCTTCTTACCTCGTTGTTATCGGTACCCCCTTCTCTAAACCACGTGAGCAACTTCCTATGGATACGGAAGTTTGTGTATATGTGCTGCCGCTCTTGTTCGAGCAGCAGTTCCGCTATATCGAGTGCGTCATTAAAACGCCGCGGCCAGAGTCGACCAGCGAGCGACAGCTGCAAGGGCTGTTGTCTATCGGCGAGTGTGTGCCACTCGCTTCGACGATATTTGACGCGTCCGGAACGGTTCACCACCAATTCGGTCAACACCCGACAATGATGACGGATTTTGATCAAAGGTCTTTATTTCTCTCTATCTAGCGGTCTGACGTCGAACGAAAAACGCGTAATGTTTCGAGGACAAGGGAGAGAAGGGTGTCTCGACGAACCGAGCGGCGCGGTTCTTATTTTTACGATGATTTACGGAGACGCAACGTAGATCAAGGTCGCCCGTTTTCATCGACGGATCGAAATAGGTTTGATGCAACGTTTTGAGATGCGACCTGGTTTCACTTTTTGAGAGAATTCAGTTTAGACATTTTTCTTTCGTCATGTTTCTATGTGGATTGTTACTATCCTTGAAAAAAGAAAAAAATACGTAATTAGAGTTTTCCATTAGCTTTGAGTAATTAAAACATTTAGAAATATGCTGTTCTAATTTTTTATTTCAATTTTTCGCGCGCGGTAAATGTGAAAAAAAAGAAAAATGGACCGTTTCGGAAATTGTTATCTTCCAAATTTAAAGATGAACCGTTTTTTGCGGTACTTTAGATAAGAGACCAGGAGATACTTAATCAACTATATCAAGAATTAATAGAAAGTGAATTAATAGAATTTAAGTTGTTCTTTAATTGAGCGTGTTCGATATTCGTAGGGAATATTCCGCGATTTCTTGTTCTAACGACTCTCTCTCTCTCTCTCTCTTTTAAAATTAACACCGTGGTTGAAAATTTCGTCGATTATATCGTCGCGCGGATAAAAATATCTCGACGGTCCGGTGCTCGTCGCGCGAGATTGCAATCTAGAGACGAGCGGCCAGGTAAACCGCGTCTTGATCTCGCCTCGCTACTAAACGAGCGTCACATTTCGCTAACCTCACCCTCTCGTCGTAGTTTCTACCGCCACCTACCCGATTTTTTTTTTATTCATGACGAAAGCATGTCATCGTCTATTTTCTACCGGTTGCGCGCTTTCTATCGTTCGCCGAACTGTACGTGTGTGTGTCGAGATCCGGGAAAACGCTCGGATGTGCTAGAAATGTCTTTTCCTCCTCGTTGTTTTTTTTTAACCTTGACAAAAATTTTAGGGAATATTGATTTTTAATTTGATTTAATTAATTTATCACGCGCGGAAGGGAAGAAGATCAAGATTCGCTCCGCTCCGAAGCGAGCGGGCAAAGTGCGACGCTTTTGTAGGAAAGAGAAATGAGATTCACCGCGAAATACGCGTGCACAGACGCAGAGAGGATCGTCAGAATCGCGGCGCCTTTATATTTAGAAGCTCGGGTCGCGCCCGTATAAGGTGGGCTGCCGTGCAAAAGTCCTCTCTTTTTTTTTTTTTTTTTTCGAGAGACGAAACTTTTTTGCGAGAAGATGATTTGTGTTCGATCAGCGATGGTGTTGCGCACTTACCGCGGGAAAAATAACAATTAATTTTTAGGAGAACGGTCGTAAAAGTTTTTCAAGCGCACACGTTGTGTATCTTATTGGAAAAATTAATTTCTCTTCGAATTAAAATTTTTTGTTGCACATGCGAAAAGAGAACATTTCAGTTTTAACTTTCTGCGACTTCACAAAGACGGTTCCGCAAAGTTTTGTTATTTTAAATGAATAGTAATTGGGGAAAAATGTTCATTTCACGCGTGTATATGCCAAAACCAATTCGATATTTCGTTCGCCCCGATCGGGGAATTTTTGCGTTGTTATTATTAAATTCTCGATGTTCGATAATTTCGATTGTGTGATGAGCGATAATTAATTAACGTTACATTTGCGTATCGCGCAACGCTCTTTCAGTTATTTCTTTCTTTCTCTGTAAAACACAGCGGGATTACGAACATCGGGATAACGAACATCGACGAGCAAATGGACCGTTTCGCGATCTATAATAAGCTCGTTAATTGCTCGCGCTCTCACAATATGTCCACTTCGGCCGGGCGATGTTTCGCGTCATTATAATTTAGAGTTTTTGGACGCGGTCCTAAAGACCGCATGGTTAGCTCTTTTTTCCGCGAGAATCGCCCTACTTCGCTTACGCCTAAGTTTAGACCGAACTTTGCGCACTTGTCGTCAAGTTCACAGCCTCGTGATCATGTAACTCGCGCAAGTGCCGCTTTTTAAAGCGCTCTTTTTCCCCCTCCGCTCACTTATATTTGTAACAGTATTGTATCCTTAATGCATGTCATATTATTATTGAGTTAAGTTATTTTTGTTGTTACACTTTTACTTCATGTATGTATCTAGGCGCTTTAGAAGACATTATTCCAGAGCGCCCTTTATACAAATAAAACTACATTCATTCATTCATTCATTCATTCATTCATTCATTCATTCATTCATTTATTCATTCATTCATTCATTCATTTATTCATGTCCTCGGCCTGTTTTTTCACGCATGTACAAGCAAGTGTGGCTTTTTTCACGTTCGGTGTGCGAACTAACTGTTAGGTAAGAATTAATCTCGAAAGGACGCGCGAGAGGATATATTACGTAAGACAATTGCAAATTGCCACATTAGGCCCGAAAGATAGAGGAACACAAGAGGAAGAAGGAGCGGAAGGCGCAGGAGAAATTGGAGCGCGAGAGGCACGAGAGATTGCGAAAAGCGCAAGAAGCCGCTAAAGCTCGCGCGGAGAACACGCGGACCTCGCAGACGGACGGAGACCCGTATTCCGGCAGAGAGGGAGTGTTCTACCAATTCCTCAAGGATCCCGATGTGATTGAGGCGTTCCGGGTGAGTGAGAGAAAGTTCAGAAAGTTCTCTCGAGAGTGAGAGTATTTACTCAGACAAAGTCGTCTGCTCTCTCTTCGAAAGTATATAAAAACGCTGATTTGTTTTGTCAGAATTTATTAACGTACTTGCATTTATTTTACACGAGTTTCTTGATCGCGGCGATATTCAATTGCTTGCTCAAATATTTCGAGTTTTTGCAAGTTGCAAAACGACGAGACAAATAGACGATAGATATAATGATTTCAATACAAAATTAAGTATAATTATAAACGTGTGTAATTGCGTCGATATGATTGCGACACAATTTTTGCGAATGTCTCGCGCTCGACACGACTCACATTATTCTCTTCCTCTTACGTGCAAACCTACAGGATCCGTCAGTGGCGGAGGCCTTCAAGGATATCTCGACGAATCCGACGAACCTTTTCAAGTACCAGAACAATCCCAAGATAATGGCTCTCATTAATAAGATGGCCTCGAAATTCGGCGGAGCCGGCGGCATGCCGGGTGGAATGAATTTCCCCGGCGGCATGCCCGGTTTCCCCGGCGCCGGCACGGGACGTCCCAACCCCTCGGGTCCCCAGGACGACTGCGGTCTCGACTAAACGCCACGGACTCCCGCGACAAATCCAGCTGAGAACGCGTTCATTTTGATTAGTTGACTCATTAAAGGCTGATTTATGATATACGTATAATTTTAGTTCTTACGTCGATAAGTTACGCTAAAGAAAGAAGAAGGGATTGTCAGGTGAAGGAAATTTAAGAAATCGATTTAACGATGTAATAGTTTAATCCTAGAATGTGTCAACAGGACCTTGTCAAATACTTAACACGTTGAACGCCCAGAGATCGGATGTGGTTACCAGAACCAAATAATTACTCATAAAAAGCTCTCTTTATTAACAAATTAATCAAGAAACAAGGATCTTAAGAGCCGAACATTCGATATATGTGTAAAATGTATATTTTTAAACGCGTATATTTTTAAACTAACACACATAACAACTGTGAAATTCAATTTGGGAGGAAGGAATTTCTCACGCTGGACATGTTTAAAAATATATGTTTCTTTAGTGTATGGTTCTTAAGATCGTTATTTCTTAGTTCGATACCTCATCATTAGTTTTGTACGACATATATATTAAAATTGTTACTATTTGTAATAATCCTGCAAGTTAGTCGTAAAACCGTCACAACAGAAGGACAACGGGAAAACTCACTCAGATATATGGGCAACGTGTTGAGTTGTGTATCTTCGTAATTTTCAGTCCGGCTTTCTCAGATCCATTTTTTTTTTATCGTTACATAGATGTGTGCGAAAAACTCTGTTTTTCAATCGAAGAATATATACGTTAGGATTAAAGGAACTAAGAAAAGAATTGAGTTGAATTACAGTGTCTACTAATTTACATTTTTAAAAATATTTCGCACTCTGACTCTTAATGACCCTGCTCTTTTCTTATTCAAATAAGAATGTTTGTCTCAAAGGTGGACGCCTTTAATGAGTTGAAAAGCGTTATTCTAAGTTTATATCTCTCTCTCGCTCTATATGGAATATACTATATGTAAGGTCAGATACATACGAATAGCATGTACCAATCTGTATTCTCGAAAGAACGTTCTATTATGAATCAATATAGTTTGTTATACATACACACAGAGCGCTCTTCGTTTTTTTTTCTTTATTTTAAAGACAAATTTTGTTACTCGTGTGCTGTAATTTTACCGCCCAATGTCTTTTTTCGTCAGTAGCTTACAGCAGGCAGGTGCTGTTTCGAAGTAACAAGGTCGACGTTTAACACGTAAGTATTCTTTATTTACTTACATTTAATTTCAGTTTGTATATTATCTCGTTTATATAAACATTTACACACATTACTGCTTACAAAGAGCAAACCGAATAATTTGGCAAAAATAATTTTGGAGATTTATTTGCCGAAAAGCAATTGTCGTTGATTTAAAACCGATAATTGTCGAACGATTCGTGGCTTCGTTCGAGAAATAAAATACGATAATAAGACCACGAAGAACGTTGCACGCGAAATAGACATAAACTCTCTCTCTCTCTCACGTTGAAACACTAAAATATGCATGTAATATGCGACTCGTGACATTCCAAAGGGAGTTCAGCAGCGGAACTCCATTTGTCAGAATTAAATCTCAAGTAAGAGCTTCATAAATCAAGTCTTTATTACACGACGCATACGCGATAAGTGATCAAAAGAAACGCCGGTGTTATTGCCTCTTCGTAATTGCGCTATCGTAATTAACGTTCGCGAAATAATCATTAGTGAACGAGCAATTTCGAGAATGAAGAGGAAGAGGGATTTAAGATTCTCTCTCGAATTTATAATACTACATGTGTGTATGTGTGTGTGTGCGCGTGGTTGATGAAAATAAAATATAAGTAAAATTGAATGAAAATAAATAAACTTGGCACGCGCGCGCGCGCGGTCGACGGTAGATGTTAATTTTCTTTCAATAGGATTTATATATATATATATATATATGTATAAACGCGTTCATACGTACGATAAAATCCGTGAAATTGAAATTAAATAAAAAGATATGTAAACAAACAATGAGGTGGAAAGAGCGAAAATATAGGGAACACACATTTTAGAAGGTTTAAATCCAATATATTTATCCAGATATAAGCAGAGTTATATAACGCCGGATTATTATATTCCAATAAACGGAGTTCCACCGAGGATTCTGTGTGTTATTCTGTCAGATCCATATATAAAATGTTTGCAATAAATATGTACAAAAATATATTACGCTCGCGAGTAATAATTACAATTTTCTCTCTCTCTTTCACACTTTCTCTCTCTCTCTCTCTCTC
This sequence comes from Pseudomyrmex dendroicus, assembly GCA_014825645.1. NCBI lineage: Eukaryota > Metazoa > Arthropoda > Insecta > Hymenoptera > Formicidae > Pseudomyrmex > Pseudomyrmex dendroicus. The sequence goes on along the minus strand of QVNZ01013525.1, from coordinate 4,183 downwards.
ATTTTGTGTTAAGTATTAAGAATAAAAAGCATTGCATCGTTCTTGCGAACGCAATGCAATTCCGATGGCTCTCGCGATTAGAGACGACGGTGGAGGGGGGAAATTGTTATCGTCGTCCGCTCGTTTAAACGCGATTGTTAATTTGTACACTATTACATATGGATAGCGTGAACTTAGAATCTAGAAATATTGCACGTGAAAAACCGAAAAAACGGTATGTGTCGCGCACTCGCAAAAGACGAGAGTTCTCTTGAACAGGAAGAGCGTCTCGCTTCAGACACGGAGAGATTAGATACGGAATCTGCTTGTTGTCGCATGTTGAAGCGACGAACGCGATTCGCACGGATCCGAATTATATGTGGAACCTTTTTTTTGCACTTTTTTCTTTTTGTAAAACTGGTCCGCCACAATTGCAGAGGCGAGTGAATAGCACGACAGATCGACAGATCCGCACGTTAGAATCTAAAACAAAAAAATATCGAAGAAAATCTGACAGTGTGAAAATTTTTGATAAATTTCTCTGCCCCTTCAATTTGTAACAATCGAGCTCTGAACAACGCGAAATTTCAAAACAAAGACACGAAAAGATTAGAAGCGCTTCGCTTTTCGTCACACAATATCACTACGTTCTTCTGAGCATATGCAAGTTGGGGTGCCATGGCACTTTTCTGAAGGTCGACGCTCTTGTGTCCTCCTCGGGCGACAGATTGTCTTCGTTGGCCTCGTCGATCGACGCCCGCATAAGATCGGCGCTGCCGCTCAGCACGCGTCGGTGTCGCGTCGTGTCCGTTCGCATGTCGGCGTTCCAACCACCGGGATCGCTCAATACTCGACGGTGTCGTCTGTCGCGATGACGGTGATGATGATGATGATGATGGTGGTGGTGACGTTGACAATGATGGTGACAGTGATGGCGTTGCTCGGTCGCCAACGACGCGTCGCACTCCAGACTCGGTAGACGGACGGGTAAAACCGGATTCGGGTCCAGGTACAGCCAGCTCACGCTGTCCATGTATGGGAGGAGATGCATCGCGTCCAGCGACAGCGAATTCGGATACAGCAGTCGCTTGTAAGCGTATCCGTTGTCCGCGGTTTCCAGCATCAGCCTCCTGGGACAGCGAGAGTCTTGCACGTCGGGACGCGGTCTGTCGAGAAATTACGCGCGATTACGTGAATGGATAAAAAAACAAAGTGCAGATAAATTTTCTCGTAAGAAAGAATAAAGAGACATTAAGATAAACGTTTCAATGAACCTGCACGAAAGTCTGCGCGAGATTCCGCGTTGTCAGTTGAGAGGATGCTCCCCGCGCGGCGTTCGGTAGCACTTGTTCCACGCCTCCAGCAGCAGCACGCAACTGTGGAACCTGTAGAAGATCAGCAACGGCAGTCCGATCCTCGACAGCACGCCCCAGGCGAGAACGCCGAAGAAACGCAGCTGCAGCTCCTGCGACAGCCAGTTCTGCGTGATGACGGTGTCGAAGGCCCAGAGCACGGCGTTGCTGAACAGCAGGAAGGTGATCACTTGGCGGCCGGGTTTCGCCAGCATCTGAAAGCGCGTGATGCACGATCGGCGAGACGTCTCAGCTATCAGCGTGCTCTGCGCGAAGCACTGCACCAGTTGCAAAATCGACGTCGACAGCAGCATGATGTGTCGCGCCCGGGTGTCCTCCGTCTCGTCCTCATCCGACAACGCCAGCGAGCACGCGCACACCACGATGGTGAAGACCGAGTAGAGCTGCACCCCGAAGAGCGACACGTTCGACAGAAGATTGTCCAGAGCGGCCGGTGCTCTCGTCACCACCGAGATCTGGCGCACCTGCACCAGGCCGCTCGCGGTCATCAGACTGCTCAGCGTCAGGATGCCGATGAGAGTGCCGCATGTGAGCCAGGACAGCGTGGCGGACGGAAAGTTCTCATCCTCTCGCACCACGAGGAAAATGAGAATCACCACGATGCCGGCGACCATGCAGAGAATACCCAGAAAAAGGCCCTTGCTGGAACCGTCGCAGCCCACCCGGGTGTGACTGCTGAGATCCTTGCTGCCATGGAACTTCTGTTTGACCAGCCGACCCCGGCCGACGTTCTGACCCATCACGAAGGTCACCGCCGCTGCGATCAGACTGGAAAACGCGTGTGAAATTAAAGAAAAACCTCGTGAAAATTAGCAGAGGGTAACATTCGCGCGGGAATTTTACGGGGAACTAACGTACCTAAATTGCACGATAAAAGGATATAGAAAGGGCATGCTCGACGTCCACAGTTGTCCCAACGTGTTGGTGTTCAGACACTCTTGCAGCGCGATGACTTGCGAGATTTGCTCGTTCGAAACGGGCTGATAGGGCTTGAACGTTTTCGTCGCTGTCTCTTCTGAAACGAACAAATCGTTTTCCAATCGATCGCAGCGAGAGAAGCTTATATATCGTCTAGAAGACACGCTACCTATCAGATCTCGCGACTGTCTCGTCAGAGATCCGGGGAATCCTCGCAGATTCAACGGAGACACCGACGTTTGTTGTTCGTGCTGCGCCAGATGCACGAAGTACGTCCACTCTTGCGCGGAATCCCAAATCACCAGACGCGCCCAGACCGCGACATTAGTAGCTGCGAGATGCGTGAAACCGAATCTGGCCGCCAGACCGAAACGCTCGACAAGAACCTAAACAATCGCGAAGATAAATAAGAATTTTTCTTAATTTCAAAATTAATTTCTTAAGAATTTTTTTAGAAATTTTTCAAACAGATTTTTTATTTTGGTAAAATCATCATCGTTTAAGTGAAAAAAGTACAAAAGTGATTTTCGAAAGTTCTTTTCGTTCAAGCGCGGTGTACGCGATGATGATACACGGTCGTCGACGCAGCAAAGCGTAACGAAAGAAAAACGCGTTCACGCATTGTCTGATTGTATTGTTACCGAGCTCGACGTGTAATGGCAATGATCTCGAGATCGATGCTCACTTGCGAGTTTACGAAGAGAAAATGCATCTGCAAGAAGGTGAACAGGCCGTGCAGCACCGGGTGGACGAAGACGACGTCGGTCAGACACTCGGCGCCCTGCATCATCGAGTGCATAGCCATCTCCAGACCGTTGAAGACCAGCGTCGCCAGACCGAACACTGGAAAAAAAGATCGCGCGCGCGATTTTTCACCGAAGCTCGTTCTGAGACGCTGAATTGGAATTTTTTTTTAATTTTTGATACGAAACGCACAGAAATGTGAAACAATTTTTGAAAGGCAGATATCGATCGAGGGAAAATTCAAGTCGAAGTTGTTTACAAGATAATATCCCGTTAACCGGATATTTAAAGAAATGATCATTGGATGTAAATAACGAGCGTGTAAATATTGAACAATTCTCAATGTTTGAAGTATTTTTCAAGATTTTAAATATTAGTTTCTAACTTAAATACTTCGATGTAAATTAGTTTTCTAATAAATGTCCGGTGGTATTTATCCGGTCATTAAGATATTTTCTTTAAACAACGATAATAAAGTATACGTAACGATAAAAACGGGTTTCTCGCTCGGCCGGCGGATTAACTTACGGAGAGCGCCGACGCGGATGTAGAAACTGGTCGGCGCGGTCCTGGACCTGGAGATGTGCGCCCGTTTTAACGATCCGAATCTGGTAAGTGACGCGCCGCCGAGTTCCGCGTCGCCGAGTCCGCCGCCCCGGCTCAAACTGCCGCAACTGTCAATTAGCACCCAGATGTAAATGCCGATGATAACGGCGATGCTGCCTACGTAGAGGTACATGAGAAAAACGCCCTGGGGAAAGAAAGAAAAACGATCGTTGGATCATTACGCGACTTGTCACTTAGCGGACGCGTGCCGCTCGTTATGCAAACAACGGGAATGACGTCGGGAGTGTAATTTGCGACGGGGGATCGTCATGAGCGCGGGAACCGATCGCTTTAAGCCCGATGACGTGACGTTTCGACGCGGCTCTCGTAACTTATGCACGAATAAAAGTTCCTCGACCGCGATCACGCGCAAATCTCAGATCACTCGTTACGCTCGTTACGTGCGGTTCCTGTTATCTCGGATCGCTACGCGGTTTTAATTTCGATCGGCCTTCTCGAGGTCTTCCGGGTGTTAATACGCGCGCATATAATTTACGTCCTATTTTTGAACAATATATCATATTACTCGAAATTTTAAATTGGGAATTACGCTCTACATGCGC
>QVNZ01013524.1:0-30350 GCA_014825645.1 Pseudomyrmex dendroicus | reverse complement strand
CCTCGTTATAAAAAGCCGAAATGTTAATTTAGCTCGTGTGTGTAACTTTTTATTAAGGGTGGTATTTCATTACTTATCGCCATATCGATCCGACAGTCGAAATAGGCAACCGCGCGATTACGGGGAGACTGACGCTCCGGAGGGGCTCAAGTAGCGATCAGCTTTCGCAATGGAGAAATCCTTTGTGATTTATCGAAGAGGATACGCCTGTCGAGAGCGCGCCAGAATGAAACTTGGCAACCGCTCTCTCCCTCTCCTCTCTCGCGCGCGCGAAATGCATGGGATTCGCGCTAGTTTCCCATAAGTGCGCGAACATTGACACACTCAGCGAGAGTGGATAGACGAGATTATCGCTCGAGTTGTACTACTTAAACTGCAGTTTGCTCGCAAAGTAGGTGGTATACAGCGTTTCCAAATTTTCTCTCTTTTATAACCGTTTTACACACACACACACACACACACAGTTTCTCTTCTTCGGAGAATTTCTCGAAGTTTGGTCGGTTCGGTTTCTCTCTTGCATAAAAAATTTCGCGAGATTCCACTTGCGAATAACCGACGATCCGACAACGAGCAAATTCGACGCCGAGTAAATCCGAAGCCGAGATTAAACACATTTCGACATTATCGTTTCGCTCATGTGTGTACATACATGTGTGAAGTTACAACGCTGATTGCACAGACCGTGTCTGTCAGTCAAAACACACCGAGAGAGAAAGAGAGAGAGAGAGAGAGAGAGAGAGAGAGAGAGAGAGAGAATCGCATCTAAGCGCGAATATAATATCGAGAGCGACGGATCTGATTTATACTCCCTCCGCTTTTCCTCGGGGTGCCGTCGCGCGCGCGTACTTTACATCGTCAGTATTCATTATATTAATTCCGGGAATGTATATAAGGACCGCTTTGCCGAGACATTAGTGCAAACCGAGCATGAGAACTGTGGACACTAAATCTTACCACGTACCTACGTGCCATCTTTTCGCAGTCTCTCTCTCTCTCTCTCTCTCTCTTTCTCTCCGTTCTCTTCCCTTGTCGCTCCTTACGTATAAACCGCAATCCCTCGAGTTGTAACTGCGACACGCACACACACGAACGAACGTTTTAACACACACACACACACACATTCGTAGGCTTCTGGCCGCGACTGGTTTTGCTCGTAAACTTGTCGCTCGATGATCTTGCGATCTCTCGTTTCCCGGGTCTCTCCTTGCCGATTAAGCGCGAGATTACCCCTCACGAACGATCAAATCCCCGGGGTCGATATCTGATCTTTTAATCTTCGATACGCGCTGTTTTCTCCGGCTCAACCATTTTGTCCTCTGTAACGAACGGTCGGGATTATATTTTCCGCCGACGCTACAATCGCAAACGATTTATTATATTGTATAGCGCCCGCCTCTATAATTCCATCGTTATCGCCGAGCATCGCCGCGCGAAATAAGATCGGATCGCGCAAGACGCAAAAACTGGTAAACATGTTTTTCTACGGAACTATTTCTCACTATCGGAGGAATGTCGTCGTCGCGGAGTGTCGTCGCGAGAAACGGAAATCGCGGGCAGGTGTATTTTTTTTTCTTCTTTTTTTTTTTTTTGCGCTTGGGAAAGAATCTCAAAAACACGTTCCCTTGACGCAAACACGCTTAGCGCGATAGATCTTCGAATATTTTTCGAAACTCGCGGCGCTATGAAAAGAAATGTTCGCGCGAAACTCGCGCAATCGCGACTCGCCACTTTTCCGACGATCAAATACGTAAAATAACGATAGGATGGATATAAATAACGTAACCGAGGAAGGAGAGACGTAGAAAGGGAGATGATCCACTTGTAAAGTTTATATTGCGCTTCGACGGCGCCGTAGTAGCGAAATCTCGCCGCGATTCGTGACTAACTTGCCGCACATTCGAGTCCTTCCTTCGCCGCGCGCGAAACTTCGTGCCCGAAGGAAAATTCGCTTCTTGTCCGAATTTTTCGAAACTGTTTTTGACACCGGCAAACGACCGCGGCAGCACGCGAAACGCGGAAGTAATATTTGACATCGTCTACTGGAAAGTCGCGCATGAACTGGGAATCGTGGTCCACGAGCGAACGGACGGTCACGTACACGGAATATTTCCTTTCGGCGTGGAAATTCGGGTAAACAGATTCTTCTATCAGAAAACTCGAACGATCGATAAGCGCGCGGGCGGTCGCGCCTTCCGACCCCCACACGTTCGTTCCCCAAAACTCATCCCGTCTCTGACGTTCAAGAATAAAGCGGAGCTAGAGTGAAGAGAAAAACCGTTTGGGAGGAAATGATAAATATAAATCGTGAGCTTACTATATATTTATCAATAATGAGAAAAAAATAAAAATGGAAAAAAAATATAGTGGGATATTGATTTAACGATGAAGCAATAAATTATTGGAATTTTAATATTGAATAACGTGAACGTCTTATAAAAACAATATGTGTGTGTACGTGTGACAGCTGATTCAAGTTTTCATATTATTAATAAAAATTAGAGTATATATGTATATATGCACGAGTACCGAAGTAAAAAATGAAAGTAAGAAATTAAATTTTAATTACGAATTGTTATAAATGCACAAAAACGATTATATATTGATCGTGTAATAAGAAATTCTAATGTTATAACAGAAAAATAGTAGAATGAAGATGAATTGTGTATAAATAGAGCTGACTCTGGTTTCGTCCCCAGAGTCGTTTCTCTCGCACGCAAAGTTAATAAGTCACTAAATATTTTCCCATCCATTTGTTTATTCTTGTCCCTCCTTCGTGACAAAGCAAGTGCGATCGATCGTGCAGCCCGCGACTTCGAGAGATTTTGTTTTTGCCCGAAACGACGGAATCGCGCTGGATGATGTTTGGTCAGCGGAAAGAAAAAAGGTTAAAGAGCAAGCGTCGTTGGTGCCGCGATGTACAGAATTCATCCCCGACGCGGAATTCTGTAAAAGGGATGAAAGAGAGAAAGAATCCGAGCCCCTCGATCCGGTCGGGAGTCCGGCTGGCGCCAGTTGAACAGCGAGATGGAGACTGGAAGACGCCACGTGTCGCAACCCTGGCGCCAGAAGTCTTCTCGACGAGACGAGACGCGCACACACCCCTTCGCTCTTCTCGTCGACGAACAATTTTCCTTGCCGTCGGCATGTCGCCTTCTCGTCCTTGGGTTCGTCCTTCTACTGTCGCTCGGAAAGAAGTGGATTATCGGAAATTGGGGGAGCGACCGTACGTGGCGCGACTGGTAAATTTAATAGCAGTTGCGCTATGTGAGTTGACACGGTGGGTCAGAGAGCGCTTAATGCTCAAGAAGTTGTTGACAGATGCGTCAGCAACATATAGCAATATGTATATTTAATCAAGAATAATTATTGGATTTCTAAATGCAGCTGCGCATCACGTGTGTCTGTAATAAGCGACGATTATTGATCGAAAAACAATTAGTTTGCTTTGGTAACACGACCGAAACTGTTATTGTATCTATTATTTGTGTTAAACTTTAAATAGAACAACGTTATACACGACGAAATATATATTTTGGATTCGCGAGAGGGGAAGAATATCTGACGCTGCGTAAAAAAGTGTTGTTCGGTGATTGTTACTTTTATACGCCAGACACACACGCACACACACTCGGTGACTTCCGCTCATCGAAATGTAAATGCGAACCACTAACTTCACGCACGAGGTAACTCTCTTCATAATACCTTGGCGTATCTCTGTCGGGCCTTTTATTTGCGTTCATGCTTCTGTCGAGCGACGATGTGACAGAAACCGTTACTTAAACATTCATTTTCATTTTAAAGACGACTTTATCGCATGCACGCCCCTTCTTCCTCCCCCTCCCCGCCGTTATCTTTATACTTACGCATCATGCAAATGGCATGCATTAAGTTGGTTTTAAATTTAGAGCGAGGAGTCTTGTATAACACAAATACACACAACGCCCACACGTGTAATTGCCGCGCGTGTAACAGTTAATAAAGAACGAATAAACATTTACAATATGCATTTATGTATGTGATTACAGCGCGGTTGAAGAATACATTTGTTGTTTGTTACGCAGCAAAGAAAAAAAAAGCGATTTAAGTAACTTTTTTTAACTTTCCAAATTTTAACGCGTGCGTGAAAAATCTCCCGAATCGTCGATTCGGCGTTTGTCACGAAACTTATTTTGACGGCGCTGCTCGCTACAAATTAACTCTGACAAATAGATCTCCGAAAGCGCGGATACGGTACATTGAACATCCGAAAAAAGATCGAGTGGAAAAAGAGGAAGCACATCGTAAACGTGGCGCGCCACACATACACACAAAGATACTTTATATCTACCCTCTTATATTCCGTGTAAGGAGTACACCCGGCCGGTGTACAGTCTATGGCAGAAATTTCGAGAACTATTACACCGGCATGTTGCCTGTGAAGTTTTGATCAACATTCACATTCGCATGTACGAATGTACAAACAGTTTTAAAGTAGTGTTTAATCCTCAGCTTATGCTGCGCAAATTTTCATTGCTCTGATAGATTTGAAGTAGCATTTCGGCGTTATATTTCGAATTATAGAAAATCAAGTTTTAAAAGAAATGGTTCTTTTCTAGATTCTAATTCTATAAAGGTTCATATAGGCTGAAAGAGCACTAGAAAAAACCCTAAATTTCGACTCGGGTATGTGTGTGTATTATACAACACTATATCCGACCGTGTTTTTCTCCTTTTCGTATTTTCCCGTCTCGTGGCGAAACACGAGCGCGCGCTACCAATGACACGAGTGACCTCCGCCTCGTAAAACGGTAAACGACTAATAAAAACCAACTGTGTGTGAAAAGTGAATAAATAATATATCGCACGATTTCCGCAAATGTATTCGATAATTCAGAAAATCTATCGCATGTACGTTTTTTTTTGTTTTTTTTTTTAAGAAAATATTTTTTCCACAATTTTCTCATGCTTTGCGCGCTTAGCGTTCACGCTCTCTTCGCGAAAGTTCGCGTATCCATCTTCTATGCCCGGGCGCCATCCTTTCTTTTTGACGTGTTGCCCGACTCTCCTCCGCTGCTGGTAAAACATGCATACATTTCCGACGGTTTTAAACCAGCGGCTGGCCGGCGTTTCGCCGGACGGATATTTCTGAATTATGAACGAGGCGTCGTTTCATAATTCAGAATTCGTGTACACAGACTTACTCCCGGAAGGAAGATCTTAATGCGAGTGTATACGATTGTTTTTTATGTCGTGAGACGAATCGCGCGCGCGAACTCTAGTATCGACATTACTTACTTTCGTCTGCTCGAGCCCGTTTTGCTCTTTTTGATACCACATCAGCTGCGTTCTAGTATGCGGTGTAATATAGTGTGAGTGTGTGTGTTTACCATGTGTATGGCGCAGAAATCAGTTAGTGCGTTCTCCGTCGTACGATGTATTCGGATAATTTATTCAATTGAAACGGGGTACTTGGAAATTTTTTACACAAAGAAATGGATTAAGCACGCAAATTAATTGGAAATACATGTAAAAATATGTGGAATCATTTGAGAGAGCCTCGCTGTGCGTTTATAAGTTTCTAAATAATGGCTTTATATTTATATATGTAGCCCCAGCGCCTCCTGTTTTAATGTCGCGTTATTTATAGCGGTAACCGACTGTGTAACGTTATAAAAATCGCGCTTGATTAAAAGGCGGTAACGCCACGTCCTACTTCCAGCTGCATTTACGACGCGTAAACGGCGCAGTAAATTTCTCCACGGACATAAATTTAGAATTTTGCAAGAGTAGCGACGCTTGCGGTTTCGCGTTTCGTCCAATTTGAATGAGCTCGCTGATACTTGCCGCCTCTGTGCAATTTTAAAGAGCGTCTTATTCGCCTGTTTCCACGTGACCGTGACATTACTCAGCTTATTATTCCGCTTGTGCGCAATTAATGCGCGGTATTAAATTTGTACATCTCAATTGTACTTCGCGCCGTCGCTGTGATACACGACTCGAGAAAAAAAGCGGACGATGCGCTTTACATATATTTTCATGTCAGTGACGTTATACGCAATTGAACAGCGCGCGATAATAAGCGTGGCTTAAATTGTCACGTCATTAAAAGTGACTTTTTGGATTTTTTTTTTTTTTTTTAACTGCGACAGAAGCGAAAGGAGCGTCACTCCGAGAGTGCGTGGTTGTAGTTTGAGCGATGAGACAGAAAAGCGGGAGAGACAAGGTCTCGAAAAGAGGAAACACGAGAAAAAAGAAGAGAGAACAAGAGAGAAGGAAGGAAATAAAAGGTAACGAGGGTTAAAGTGCGGATACTCGTCAATTATAAAACGCTTCTCTTCATCGAGGGGAGGGAGAAATTGCGGTCTATTAAGGAAAGTACTCTACGTGTCCGAGTGAAATTTTCGGGCTGGCCGACGTCGTGAGAAATAAAAACATTTGCGCGCCGCGGGCGTACAATAGCTCGTGGAATAAATCGCCGGCTCGCACGCAGAGGAACGAAGCGATACCTTAAGCGACATTAATAAAATTATTATCCTTCGCGTCCGGACGTGAAATGGGTCACGTGAGGTCGAAAACCATCGCGAGCGATTTATCGCGCTCGCGCGCTCTCTCTTTCTCTTCTCCGCGCGAGAGTAGCCTCGTTTATCGCGCAAAACACAATAAGGACACGCCTGTGTCTCTGCTTCCGTTTCGCGGATGCGATTTCGCTTTCGCTTTATTATACGGTGTCATTATCGTAATAGCGAAATAGTGTTCCGAACTCTCGTGTTCCGCGCGTCGGGAGTGACAAGCTCTTCTATTTTGCGCTATTAAACTTTCATTCGATTATCGCGCGATATAACTTTTCCTCCACAATAACCCCACCACTTGGAAGCGACTTGGAAAATACACGCGAAAGTGCAGCAGCCGTTTCTAAAAGTTGTTTCCTTCGCCGGAGAATCGTGATTTACATATGAACGCGCAAGAAACGGGCGCGAGCGCGCGCGACCGAGAAAGCGCGCAGGCAGATAAACATGTTTTACCGTACTATATACGCGCTTGCGGTGGTGGTTGGCGCGTTTCAACGCGCACGGGGAACGGGGGGTCTGTCCTAAAAATTTCGCGTCCGGATTGTGTCGTCTCTGCTCCAACGGAATATTTCATCCCCGATCCCGCTGATGGCCGCTTTCGGAAGTTCGCGTTACTTTTTCCCGTTCCGGGGGAAACTTCTCGCAGGCGCATTCTCTACTTTATACGAAATTGATGAAGTAAAGGGAAGAAGAGTATTTTACACCGACGCGTTCGTGCGCTCGCGCGCGCGCGCGAGCTGCGCCGCATGCGGTATCGTGCGGCGGCGGCGGCGGCTACGTGGCTTGCGAAAATATATCACCGTCTTCTCTTCTCCGTACGAGGAGGAGAGCCTTAAGCACGTATCGTGAGTTTTTGTTCGTTAACTGGAAGCCAAGTTTCACGATGCGCGACTCGGGTAATGACGCGCGACGGGAGGAAAGATACGTGGCTCGTATAAAATGAGGCCACTGGATCTGTCGTCGCCGGCAATATGCATTATACGCCGCGATATCGAAAATTCATTTCGGTCCTGAATTTATGTACTTCGATATCCCGTGCGCGGAATAGACTTGTATACAGATGTTATTTCTACGAAATATTTTTTTTTCTCTCTCGAAAGTTTTGGATACGCTTCTTTAAGTGTCTGCAATTTTCCTTCATTTTTGTTCTTGTTTTTTTTTCTTTTTTTTTTTTTTATATCGATCTGCAGCTCTCCGCAATGTTACGTTTTATGTGTATCTGCGCCTCTCCCCTAACGGCATCAGGACGCCATTTATTCAGCGCCGCAATGCAAGCGCTGTCTCGACGCGGGAGAAAATTAGTCTCGGTATTCCTGACAAAATCGATTAGCGCTTGCTAGTATATAGGAGAGCGGCTTTAAAAGTAATTTTGAATTATCCGGCGGTGCACAAATACGCTCCGCGCGGTCGACTGACGATAAGAGAACTTCGGCCATCGAATGGCCGAGGCTTTAGGACCTTTTTCAGGAAGGAAAAACTGCGCCGGTTCGTAAAAGTGGCTGCTCCGGCGCGCGGCGCTTTCCAATGACACAGTTCGTCCCGCTTCGGCAAGCAGCGAAGTGTGATAACACCATGAAACTTTTACGAGTAAATAAAGACCAATACACGAAACAACGCGGCCATCGTAAAATTTTTACGGGCTGGAAGGGCGTTCCGTTCGTTCCTTCTCTCTTCTTCTTTTTTCTTTTCTTTTTTTTTTGTTTTTTGTTGCTCTTCATGAACTGACTTCCTCATATAGTCGGAAAAATATCCTCGACGTTCCAATATTCCGAAAAGCCAGAACCACAATCGCGCGTTGTTACACTCTGTTTTTATCGTCCCGTCTTTTTCGTTCAATAAATAGTTTTACGACGAGCGAGGACGTTATTAGACTTCATCAACGTGAGCTCTCTGATTTCATCCGATTTCCGTCGCGCATTTGTCCACGCTCGGAACGCGCATCGGCGCAGAAATTTACATCGAGTTTCGCACGTGTAAACGTCGAAGCGTAATTTTTCCATTAGAAAAAGAAAAAAAAACGCAATTAAATTTAAGAATATACAATCGAACTTTAATGTTCAACACAATAATCACATCCGGCTTCTCCTTAATGCCACATTACGCGATGCGCCAAACACGTTGTTTAATTAACGTCACTCGAAAATCATATACGTACTAGTTACTCCGGACTGAGTGACTTGCAACTACGCAGAGAAATGTCTCATTGTTCTACACAAATATGCACAAATTTTTTTCTTCTCGCGCGCGCGCGAGTAACTCTCGCTGTATATATAATTATATTATTTTCCCCGACGGAAATTTTCACAGAGAGAGTCAAGGTTGGCCCGGGGAAGAAGTTGGCCCCGAAAGTTTCGCGCGTAACATGAAGTTTAATGCAAAATCTACAAAACATCTCGTATTACCATTTGCGTGTATCGCGATTTAATATTAAAAATCAGAGAGAGAGGATTAAAAGTTTTTCGAAGGAACAAGATCTTTTGAATTAAACCAGGAAAATTCGTCGAAGTTCGCGTGTAGCAGCGAGGGAACGCGAACGTTTTCGTTGTATTACTCGTTGTATATCACGCAAATACGGGACTTGGAACTCTCTCTCTCTCTCTCTCTCTCTCTCTCTCTCTCTCTCTATCCGTGTGCCAAAAGGAGTCTGTATAATAAACTAGCCAGCCGACGCGCTATAGGATTTCGATCGTTCTACTACTAGAGCACGGCGAGGTTCGGACACAAAGGCGGCATTCTCGGACAAGAAAGCAGCGTATACACGAGACATGAAGAAAGGGGGCGGAGACGGCAGGCGAGAGAAAGGGTGAAGTAAGGACGCGCGAATTGCGCGACCTCGAAACGCTCGCTCTTTCTCCCCCTCTTTCTCTCTCTCTCTCTTTTCCCGAACATACAATAAAACGTCATCGATTTTCACTTAGAGAAAACACGCTTTTACATTTATTCGAAGTTATCTCGGTTTGTCATTCGGCAGAAAAGCCGATGCATCGACCGTCGCTACTTACCATCGTGATTTTCGTACCTTTTTCGATCTTCATCCCTTAACCTTAAAGGGCGGCGCCGCTCATTGACGCTCATATCGCGCGCCTTATCGTCGTGTTATTTATTATTGTCGGCGCGAGAAGTACATTAAATTTCCATTACCTTCCTTAGGCGCACGAGCGAGAATTCAATTCGTTTATTATTTCCTTCGTTTGGATACCGAGCGCGTGTAATTGCACACACGTGTGTACAACGTACATGTCTAATGACGCGTGATAACCCACTGGAAAATTTCATCTTAATGTGTTTAAAAAAAAAACCACGTATGACGTATTTTTTCCAACATAGATATTTCAAGTGATAAATTCTCAGGTGATACATTTTAGAGTGATTTAATTATCCAATGTATATGTTTATAAATTTTAACACTTTGCTGGAATCGGAAATTAGAAACAAAAAGAAGATCGATATATATCGATGTGCGATATATATCGATCTGCAATATATTTATGATGTTTGCATAGACACAAATCTTATTCCTGCTCAAAACGCTACTTAGTATAGTAGTACTACGTACTATTGCAACAAAAATATTTAGTATCGACGCGATATCTATGTTAAATTTTTAATATTCCATAAAAAACTTTTTATTTTGTTAAAGATTTAACAAATAGCGTTCAACTTGGCAAATGAGAAGCTATCGACTTTGTGTGTGTAAATAATACATTTAGCAATTTTGTAAATTCCTAATTAATTAAAAGTCTTTGCTGTCGTTCTTGCGCAACATCGTGTCGTGTGTGTGCGTAATGTAATTTGACGTTTACACGTTGACACTGCGGAAGCTGAAATGGTATGATATTTGTACGGTGGAGGGGCTATTGTTTGTCGGAGAAGCGTAGCAAAAGCAGAAACGGGAGAATCTCGCTTGCCAATCAATAGCGCTCACAATCAATATGATTGGCCATGTGGTGGAGATAAAATTGTGCACATTCATCAAGCCTTAGTCGGACTGATGGCCGTAAACATGTTCCCGTTTTGTGACAAGTCTGGGTATCAAACAATTTATGCAGCCGTCGGACGCGAGCCGAATTGAACGCAACCAGTCCGTCAAAGATCTCATTCCGGCTTAGGTTGAAAATAAAAATGGGACTTAATCTCTCCGATGTCAAGCAGAAATTTATCGCTCGTTCCCCGCGAGCGCTCAAACTGCCATTGTCGTCGTTGCCTCGTTCAATTTCACCTATCATTTAACGTCGTTGAAAAAAAAAAAAAAAAAAAAAAAAAAGCGATTTAAATCATGTCTTTTGTATCCATTACAAATATTTTTACTATTTTATCTCGGTACGTCGGCATAATTTTTCATTGCTCTTTTATTTTTTATTATTTTTATCTGTAATTAAAAAGACTCATTATAAAATATTCTCCCGCGGGTGTATCGTAGCGCAACGCAATTAGCTTTGTAATGCATAATAGTGCAAGTAAGAGAGTTATTAAGCTTTGAATCACGAAATTAATGAAGATGATTATTAAAACTGTCGCTATCTCGGATGTGTCTCCCTCCTCTCTCGCCCAAGCACGCAGCTTCAGAATAGTTAATGAAATTATTTGAGAGGTATTCCTCTCTCCCTGCTTTCTCCTCCTCCCTCGACTCGTCCGAATTATCTGTTTCGAGCTCACTGAACGTTTATTAACGCTATTATTAATGCTAATACGCGCGTACGAATCTACGTGCGCAAAGAACACGCATGTGTGTTTACGTCTTTTAAAAATCAGAGCGAACGTAAATACGTTTTTATACGTACGACAAACTACATTTTTGTTTAAATAACGTTACGCGAGAGAGAAAATGTTATTTTTCTTTTTTTTTGCATTCCATCCGGTCTAACTATGTAATTTTGACAGAAAGAGTCCATAAGTCTAAACAACCTCGCTAAACGCTCTCATGTTGAAATTTGTTAATGTATTGCTCGTTAGGCCGTAATGAAGAGAAAATAGAGTTTGGTTCTCTCCCTTATAGTCGGGAGGACAAAAATGGACCGTAACAGAATCAGTGAGGCATGCGAGTCTCGTGATGCATCGAGCGCACGGGAAGGGGAAAGTTAAGTTTGTTCCACTTTTATCGTGCGCCGTCGCTGCGCGAAGTCTACCTCTCGGCGCGGCTTCTCGTGAGAGCACAAGGCAAATTCAATAATGTTGGAATATTTCCGATTATTTAGAATAGAAACGCCAACCGGTTCGTCGTCTGCGCCCGAGGGAGAAGGGGGAATATCCGCGAGCATTATTTTTCTCCAAACGGAATAAAATATATCTCCCTTTAACGCGATTATGCAAACGAAACAGTCGTCAAATGCCGCGAATCGATACCGAGCTTTGCGCACGAATAAAGAAAGATATGTCCATTAGATTAAATTCAATTTTGCACATTTTGAGAACTTAATTCTTGAACGTATTTACGTATAAAAAATATTTTTGCTGCTCAAGCGCGTAAAAAGAAAACACCGGAATTGTTTATCGTCAAAGCCCATAAGAATTTTGAAGAGTTCAGCTGATTCGACTTTTTAAAATGCACATGTAAAAATTCTTGCAACAGAGTTTTATAGGCAAATTTTACTTTTACCGACATCGTTTTGCGTGTTGTACGTATAAAACGTCGAAATGTAATATTGTCCAGCTGACACTGGCTCGCATTTCTTTCCCGTTTTGTGTAAAATATTCACGTGAATGTCGATTGCCGGAAAATAAGAGCGGGAAAAGCGGGCAGGAAGTTTATTATACAGGGAAGAAAAACGGAAGAACTCTGTGCAAGGAACAGATGAAAAAAAAAAAAAAAAAAGAGAAGCGCTCTCTCGAAAAGCGATCGTAGGTGGCCGAAGTGAATTCGAAATTTTTCGTCGTAAGTTTCTTCATTTTCTCCCGCTCGCGCGTAGGTTCGTCCCCATGTAGTTCACGTTTTCCTAAACAAATTTGTATTTTGCAGAACTTTCAAGTGTGTTTTTTTTTGTGCGAAATCGCGCGAGAGAGGAGTTCGAACATTTTCCCCTTTGATTTCCTCATAAAATCTATGCGAATACTCGCGTCCTTCGATATCCCTTTAGATAAACTTCGCTGTCGCTTTTCGACGACTCGCGCGAATTGTTCGCGATGACAGAGCGAAACAGCGCGTGCCAACGCGGAGAACAACGTAAGACGCCCACCATATAATTCCATAATCATGCCATTGTTCTCAATTTCCATTGTATCTCTATCTCCTCCGGAGAGAGACGTCCGGCTAATTAGGCTTGTAATTAATTACGTCGGTAATTACCGATTGCGAGTACGTCTCGCTCGACTGTATGTCATCGCGCGGCGCGTATATCGAATATCACCCTCGAATTTTGAAAGCTCTCGATCGATATTCCACACTCATCGCGCTTGCAAAAACCAGTGAACCGTTTAAATGGAATATATTGCGTGTAAGTACAACAGATGGACGTGCACGAAGAAAATATAGATATTGTAAAAATACCTTTCTCTTTCTCTCTCTCTCTCTCTCTCTCTCTCTCTCTCTTTCTCTCTCTCTTTCTCTCATTGATAGATTTTGGAACGGGCGCAAACTATATTTGTCGATTATATCGATTCGCCCGTCATGTTGCGCACGTCAGATTGAATAGTTTATTCGGTAGCTGTCCACTTTATTAAATTGGCCTGAGTGGATGTGACAAATATAGGACTGACAATATATTAATGATACATACATATATATATATGTACATAACTTAACAAGTGTGATATACACAAAGGCTGCAAAGAGAGGTTATTATTGGAAACCGTGAAATGTGTTAGCTGGACTTTTGATCAAGTATACGTAATCGACTTTGTTCAGAGCACTCTCGATATTGTGACATAATCGCGTAAAATTTTAAATTATAGAAAATAAAAAGGAAAAGATTTAGAATACAAAAAAAAAATATAAAGTCAAATTATATAAAGAATATAAAGTATTTAAACAATACAATTGAGTTTCTACTTAATGTTGTAAGAAAAACTGATGTGGAAAAGAAATTATGTATGTATATAATTTGACAAATTTGCATAATTTTGACAAAGATAAAAATAAAAGAGAAAAACTTCTTCTTGTTAGAATAAAATAAAATCAAACGAAAGCTAGAGATTATAAAATTACTTAAACGTTACAATTGAATTTTTATCTGACGTTGCAATAAAACAAAAAAATGTATTTGCTTTAAACGAAAGCGGTGACCGCAGCAATTACGTATGCGGCTCCGACAAAGATCGTCGGAGCGTGAAATTCGAGGGATTGACACGAGTATCTCAGGTGCCGCGGCGGGAACGTTGAAAAGGATATACAGCTTTTCAGAGCGACGTCGAATTGTTCGGATGTGGTAAGTCCGTTATGGAGGTTTGCTCGTTTTCACGATTCCGGAGGAAAATCGTTTTTCCGTCTGTCATTATACGGAGGAAAGAGATAAGCCGATTTCTCATCGTCGAATGGAAACGATTTGGTGTCCCGGTGCGTGTCGGCGGGTATCGCGATGACCGCGGAGATTCAAAAGATGAACGAATCGCATCTTTATTATGCCGCACACGATCAGCAACGAATCAGAAAAATATAGCGCATTTCTTTTTTTAACATTGCGGCCATATAGAAGAGACAGAGAATCTCTCGGAGAAACGGATTTTAAATTTACAATTTGCCCGTCTGATTTATCTCGATTTAATCTACTGACTCTGTCAGTCACCGGGGAGCAATCATTATGCATTCGAACGCGAGAGTTTGCAATTATAATCATATTCTTCAATTTTCAATATAAACGTTGCTTAATGGCGGTGAAATAATTCGACAAAAACCGACCGTCGTCGTGTAAATATACATGAAAAATATCGCGGTTTAAAATTTGTAATTCCCGTCGTCGGGACGCCGGAATCGGAAATGCGTTTTATTATAGCGCGCCATTAGAATGCGATCATCGCTCGCTCGCGAGGCTATACGTGCGCTTCGTGTTAGGCAAATTAATAATCGGCCACGGATTCAAGGGCTTCGACGAGCGAACGGGCGTAATAAATACTGAAGCCGGAAAAGCGCAATTACGCGCGGCACCTGCACTATTTGGCTTTTAAACCGACGTCATACCGAGAGAGAGAGAGAGAGAGAGAGAGGAAGGGAGGAAAGGAGAGAGAGGGATGCGCTATGTATTTAATATTATATCTTTGTTACAAAGCTTTATGTCAACGCGCGAATCTGTCGCGTTATCCAATATATCTATACCGAGACGAGCAAATCAAAATTGTTTTTTTCATTATTATTTATCAATAGAAGCGCAGCCTTATATAAACGTAATCCTCATGATTTTCGAGTTAGACAAATTCACAGAACACACAAAGCAAATGATAATTCGAATTAATAAAGAAGAATTTAAACTTCAACTTTCGGTCAACTTAAAAGACAGATTAATTTAAACAGATTACGGACACATACACACACGATTCTGACGACAAGATAATATAAAAGAGATTTTCGTTCCTTAAGTTCCTCGTTGATCCTCCCAGTCTCTTTCAACCCCGCCAGTGGTTTCTCTTCTTAATGCGGGACCAGCGATCTCTCGCACCACCGCCATCTCTTCGCGATCTATTTCGCCACAATTTGTGTCTTGTCCGTGGGTCTGTCTATATGTGTGAAAATCAGCCGACTTTGTGAGCCGCCCGTACGTGTGTGTGTGAGACAAGGTAATAAAAATATTACGAGGTCCTCTAATCTTTCTCGTATAATAGTATCCATAATTCCTCGTCGCGCTGTGGAGTCATGATCGTACCTCACCCGCGCCGCCTCTCCGCGCCCTCATTCATCCTCCAGATCACCCCCCGCACATGGCCGCGACGACGACCGTACTCGATCGTTTCCCGATCTTCTCTCTTCTCACGCCGTTCTCCGGTCTCATCTATCGACGACAGGCATAAAGGAAAGCGACGATAAGTTTTAACGTTGCCGTTTTAGCTTCCCCCGATTATCTTTTTCGGACGATCCCTCTGTCACTTTCCTCTCTCTCCCCGCACTGAGAAGCCTTTCTATTTTCACGCTTCCTTCGCGAATTGAAGTCTTTCGTTTACGACGAATCGATCAGCGACACGGTCGCGTTCCCGGCGATGTGGCGTGACGACCGTTATCCGTCGAAACGAGGGAGAGCAACATCAATCGCACCTCATCAAGCCGGTGTTTAGTTTTCACGACGTGCTTAGTTCGGAAAATCCGAGAATGACTCGCGATTCATTACTTCAACTATATATATATATAATTTGCAATAGATTTCAATAGAATAACGTATGACTATTTACAAAGCTACTACTCGTGTCACGCGAGGATTTTTTTTTTTTTAATCTATTGCGTCTTTACGACGAAAGAAAGCAACACGCCGCAAAGGATTTTCGAAGCGACGAAACTGACCATACGCTGGCGGAAAGTTCTACACCACGTGAAGATTTTTGTAATCTCTTGCGCTAGTATACGCGAAAATATTGCAATCGTTGCGCTGTTGCATGCGCGTTTAAAGCATTCAATGACTTGCATTCAATTTTCTGTTATTATTTTCTAATTTCCATTCCGTTTAACCGTCGCGAGCGGCTCAACGACGCGGCCTCCGCGTCTCATATCGAACGGAAGGGAAACGTCTGATTAAATTGGCATTGGTACGTGTTCGATACGCGTTTTCGTCAATATCGGCGCGGCACTAAGCTTCAGAGAAATTGGTTCATATTTAGATCTGGCGTGTTTCGCTTCCTTCCCCCCCGAGTTGAATGCTTCGAATTGCGAATGTAGGCTATGCGGAACACGCGCGCACACTTTTCACCGTCGCGCGAGACGTACGTAAGATGCGGGCGAATATACGGGTAATACGAGCACGCGGCGAGGCGCATCTGTATCGCTGTGTAAAAATTTTATTAGTAAAAATCATTCGATGCCACGAACGCAAGCGGAAATACGTGGCGTAAATATTCGAGACAGAATATTTTGTTTCATCTTATGGGAAAGTTGCGGGAAAAAAAGAGATTCAATAAGGTTCTAATCGTTAAACGAAGTCGATGCGAAGAAAGTCGAACGGAAGAGAAACAGCTGCGATATTTGGCGCATATCGACGACGAGAACAGTCATAAATCCGGTCTGAGATACTTGGTTTTGCAAAATCTCCCCTCGCGATACTACATTCGCTTTTATATATGCGTGCGTTGAGAGAGTCTAAAAATAGGGATATCGCGCGCAGTCACGAAGCGAACCTTAGAAAGAGAGAAAGAATACGACAAGGGTGACGGCGAACAGGGTAAGAAGGAGAAAGGTAGAGGATGAAACTTGTACTCGTGGGAATCCGAAATCACGTCCTTAATTTCCATAAAAGAGTGCAAGGACTCCTCGCCGCTCCTCCTCGCGCCCGCCACTTCAATCGAGAACACGTCACGTGGCTTGGCGCGCGATCTACTCTTCTCTTCCACCTTCTTTATTCACCCTTCCTTTTCCTCACCTTTCAAAGAAGCTTTGAGCACTCTCCCAAGCATATCTCCCCGCATCCTCTTACCTTCCGCCGCATGCTATGCCAGCTACTCAGCACATTCTCGGCAAACCGCCTGTCCCTTAAATTCGTTGCATTCAGCCTAAACAGGCTGACACACGCGAATACCCGGCAGCGTTGCTGCCGAGAAAACGTTCGACCGAAAAATCGCTCGCACTGTAGCGAATTCGCGAACGAAGGCAGCGAACTTCGTGTGCGAGAGCGCACGCGAAAATTCTTCAACAAAATTTACCGGCACGACGACGTAAATATATGTATATATATATATATATATATATATATATAAAACAGAGCAAAATCTTTAATGTGTTTTGTTACGAGCTAGTTTTGAACTTAATAAAGTTCGACGCGTAAATTGCTCCGCGGCAAATTTTTAGAAGAAATCTACACGGCGCACTTCCGCATAGATGACTATTTAAGCGACGTAAATAATTGCGTTATTCGCACTCGGATCGGCGGCAATTTTGAGTGAAAATTACATACTTAGTGACCTCATTAAGACGTATATTGCATGCGGATCGTGATTAAATTGCAATAAAGTCACCATCGCATGGACGCGTGGAAGTCTGCGGCGACGGCGAAGACTGTGTGTCGCGTCTTGACGGGCAATCAGTTTCCGCTCGCGTATATAAATTATTCCGCAAATTGATAAAATAGAATCCACTTACCTGCGTCCCGAGAGGGAAGAGGCGTTCTCGCGAAAGTTGCCGTTGCTGCTGGGAGATAATTAATTAAGGATGAAGCGTGGCCCCGAAGAAGGGGGAGGGGAGGGCATGAACTTCTCGAGGCCGGTGTTCAACCCAGTTTTGTCCCGGATAATTTGTCAGCGTGCTCGAATTTTTGGATCGGGCAACGTCCTCTCCTTATCCTTTCCCCCTCTCTCCCCCCTCCCGTTCGAGTGCCGCGAAACTTTCACGAGCGTCGTTGCGAACTTTACCTTACCCTTGACGCACGTCGGAGAAGAAATTTCTAATGTCTAACTTTGAGAGAGGCGTACACCGAGTCAAACTTTCTCACGAGCGGCTTCGTAGATTAGCGAATTACTGGAATTTATTAATTTACACGGTCGATAATCGCATTAACGCCGCGTAACATCGATGTGAATATTGTAAATTATGCAATACAGAGAACCGTCGCGATCGAATTTCTAGGTGATACGAGATGTAAAGTAGAAAGAGAGGAGAAAGGGATGTGTGTGTGTGTGCGTGTGTAATTAACGAAATGAGATACTACGATCGGTGTACGATTTATAAAGTAGTTGCGGCAAAAACAAAAGACGGCAAGGGAGAGACACACAGCGAGATCGCTGTTGCTGTACAATATAACGTCGCCTTTATTGTTATCGTTTACTCATTAACCACAATCATTGAACGTTCACTTTTTTTTTTTTTTGTTTTTTTCATATAATACAACTTTTTATCCGCTATACACACGCTTGTTCTCCCTAAGAGTTTCGTTCTTTCACTGCTTAAACGTCTAGGTTTAGGTAATGTCTGTTCGTGTACACATTTTCCCCGTGTGTATGTGTGTTTTATATATACAAAAGCGCCGCGGCGGATTATTCGTCCATCGGCTAAGCTAACGGGGGGAAGAGCCCGAGCATTCCCTTCCGCGCGGTTGATCTACCACATGACTTCATCCTAATCTCCTCCTCTTCCGAACCATTCCTTCTTTATTATGCTACTCTTCTCTATCCCGGAGCTATTACGAAATTGCTCTTCCTCCTCCCCCTCTTCACTCCCCCCGCCCCACCGGCACCACCGCCGATACCACGGCTATTTCTTCTTCTCTATCTTCTCCCGAGATCCATCACGATCGTCTCGTTTTCTTCCCGCGCTTCCGCTTCATTTCCCCCATCCCATCTTCCCTTTCCCTCGGCAACGGTCGGTTTTCGCCCTTTATATCGTTCGCCGTGTTGTATCGCCATTGGCTAGCGAATAATTGACAAAGAACCTGTCAAATGATCTAACGGCCGATTTACAAACTCGGGATTAATTTTTTTTTTTTTTTTTTTTTTTTATTTTATTTTGTTTTTCTTTTACGCGAAAACAGAACGATCGTCTGTGCGATTATCAGCGATGGACACATGGGCTTTTTTTTTTTTAAAAAAAGTTTCCTTACTTTATAAAGAGCAACGCGCCTATCTTTTTCGCTACATATAGGAATCATCATTCGTCGGCTGAAAGCGCTATTGTCCATTTTTACAAAATTACGTTGCAGTTATTTCCTGCGTGACAACATTATTCTTTCTCTTCCCATCTGATGATAATGATAACTGTTACAATTTTCAACGCGCAAACGTTAATTAATTAATTCTAAACGCAAAACTCTCTCCCACTCGTATCCCACAGCAAGACACTTAAAGCTCCTTTGATCCACTGTCGTGTGATCGCGAGGAATTACATTTAATGCTGTAGCAACACGTGACTTTGAGACTTTGCTACGCCGGATAATTAAACAAACTCTTCGATTTTACAACGTGACAAACTTATCTACAAATTAAATATACATCTTGTTTCTTTTTTTTTTTTTTGTATAACACACGGTGGGTATGTTACACGTGTTTCGTTTCAAGAAACGTAGGAAACGCGCTACGGTTTATTTCGCGTCGAGATTTACAACAATTCAACATTTTTTTTTTTTGTATTTTTTTTTTACGTCCATCCTTCGCACACAGCCACGACAAAAATCTTGCCGTTAGGAATTAGCTCTTTCTCTTACTTGTCGTCACTCTTCCTCTCTGTATTGTTATTACGTTACGCGAAAACTCGTTCCACACTTTGAGAAAGAGTCTTCTTTCGTGGTCCTGTCGCAGGATGCCCCCGGAGTCTCCTCAAGCGCCGTCCCGCCACGTGTTGGCTGGAAGGAAAAAGTCATCTTTTCAAATTCTCGAGATGATTCCTTGGCGATGTGGCGTAAACTTTAGGGGCTTCTAGAGCCTGGCTAACATCGTGTGTTACCTCTATAATGCATGTCCTGGGCCATCGACGGACACTTGGAGTTTCCTCGCTGCCGAAGTAAAATACAGAAAATAGACGTTTTTGAGTTTGCGAGCACACGAGAAGACAGCGAGATTGATTCTTTACGATCAACAAAAGAATTTGTAAGGATTTTTTATTTTGAAATAATACTTGTGTTTATGACTAGCACAAATAGTTAAAGATCAATACGCTGGATTGTACGTGCAAATATATTTTTAAACCTGTTAAATTAATACATGGTTGGAAATTCGAATTGATTTCAACTCGAAGATTCATCTGATGCTTAATTTGCATCTCCAATATATTTAATTATCCATTTGTGTTTTTATTGCAAAATAAGAGACATAAATGTTTCGTCAAACTCACTTTACACGCACTGAAACAATTCTACAAATAATCTTATCTGGATTGTATGCTAGAACCACTATCGTTTTAATGGATACGCGATATCACATTTACAGCGGCATACCAATTACGTAATTGAACCCGCGTTCTTCACACGAAGTATCAAATGACAGAATCACAATGTTACATTACCTTCGCAAAATCGATATTTGTTCGCACGGTTCTGTAATGAAGATCCTGCAGCGGTCTGGAATTGTTACCGAGAGGCGCTTTCGGTGCGACAGCAGAGCCCTGCATTAATTTCCTTAGGGCGTACAGCTAATAACAGAAATAGAGAGAATACCGTCGTAAGAGAGAGAAACGTCGATTTTATCTGACGATATCGACAAAACTATCTACAAGCCTATCGACCAAATTGCCACTTTCGGTAATTCAAATTATAATTTCGGTACACGCGAGGTTCTCGAGTTCAGATTCAAGGAGTTTACACGCGCGTAATTCCTAAAAAACAAAATCGATTTTATTTCTTTTGCACAATCATAGACAGAGCTATCGGAGCTGTTTTCTGCGTTCTATCTTCGATTATGTCTTCTCTCATATTTACCTCCCGTGCTGTGATGTAAATCGGTTTGTTGAGTATCAACCACACCGCCGTCTCCCAACAACCGGGATGCGTCGTGCTGCCCTCGTAAGTCATGTAGGCGGTGGTGTCTGGAAGAAGACTTTTCAGGGACAGATATCGCACGGGTGCGGTGTCCCCTGAAAAAAAAAAAAAAGATATAACCAACACGAGGAATATTAGCAAGAGCGAAGAGAGCGTTTTCTGAATTTCGAGAAACAATTTCTTTTGTTTCTCTCGCAAATATATAAAATTTTTACCCGTTCAACGCGCGAGCGAAGTAATAATTTTACATCGCAAGTTTCCGAGATATATTTTTTTTTTTTTTTTTTTTTTTTTTTTTTTTTTTTTTTTTTTAATCAAGTCGATAATACGTTCTTAAAACGCTCGAGGCTTTTTCAGATCTAAATGGCTTTAAAAGTTTCAATAGACATTAAGATTTCTGATATCACACAAAAGAGCTCATTTCACACGAATTCGTAGATTAAGAGACTGAGATTGCGCCAAATGAAAAATGAAGAAACAGTGTTTCAATGCAATTTTTATCGCGCGCGCCCACACATACACACGTCCTCTCTGCATTATGTAGAGAACCGAAACGGCGCGAAACATAAGGCGCTGGGTAAAAGCGTAACAGGAGGCGCGAATTATAGATGACGATCGCGGGATGTGAGACATCGAGATATTCTCGGGTCGAGAGGATATTTGACGTGTCAAGCGTGTGATATATGAGTGGAAGCGCAACAACCGGTGCAAGTCGCATACGACGCGATGAATTATTTTCGCGAGTTTTCGTTTTCATACACGCTTTCTCTCTGTCCTTTGACACTTGACTCCCTTATACTGTACCGGTCACGAAAATTCAGCAGCGAGACGAATCGTTGCCGCAGCTGCACGTAACACACACACACACACACACCGGCGCGCGACTGCCAGCGTTTTCTATAAATTCCACGATTTCCTCGGCGCGAGCCCTCGTACACTTTTAACAGACATGTGTGGATTATAGGAGGTCGTAAAGCGTAAAAGGCGTCACTTCCTGCATTCGTCGTTTCCGATACAAGTTTCTTTCGCTCCGACAAGCATCCGACGACGGAGCAAATTGGCTCGCGATACTCGAACGAGGCTGTTTTCTCGCGGAAACGCCGGAAAAGCGGCGGAATTATTATTTGCGATACTCGTTCGCGTCGCGCGCGCGAATTCACCATCCGCACACACTTTTTGATCCTTCGTCCTGGCACAACGAGCGAGATGGGAAAAAAAAAAAAATGACGGCACATGAATCCCGAGGGAAAACGAACGAGAAAAAGACCTCGGTAATGATTGACGCTGTTGCAAACACACATAAATCGCGCGGCACAAAGTGGCGATACATATATTTATGTACAATTTGCGCTCGACCGTCTGTTTGCACGCGCGGAAAAACGCGCGGAGTGTGTGTCTCGTAATTATAAAATAATTTTGATCGATAAACGCTATATTTGAACGACAAACTTCGATTGCTGTTTTTCCAGCGATAAACTGGATTTGGACGTGAACACGTTCGATGGATCGCGTTATCGGTAGCAAAAAAAAAAAAAAAAAAATGACACTACACAGTATAAAACCTGTTTTTCATGCGGATGAAATAACACACGCGTTTCGAATCTGTATTTTCAAAAGGAGGGTGTAATTTCGAATGCTGTTCTTAAGTTTATCGTATAACCCGGGCAAATAGTAGAATTACAAGAGCAAACTATGTACAAGTCGCTTTTAAAGCGAGTCACTGCGCAAATATCTACATTTCATGCAGAATAGTGTGCATACCTCATGCGTTATGCACTATTCTTGCATAACTTTCCATCGACAGCGGCTGCGAGCGCGTGCGAGCTTCGTCTCGCGCGCACGTATATATAAATTGCCATTCAGGAAACGTAATTATATCTCAACAAAAACGTAATTGCCACTCGTGTTTATTAATTTGTAACAGAAACTCACGCCAAAGTAAACTCAAAAGTCTTTTCTCAAAGTAACATACGTAAGTTTTAACGCGTTTACACAAGCAAACACACAATAATATTTTTTTGAAAAAACTCGCAAAGAGAAATCTGGATAATAAAAAT
The DNA here is from genome assembly GCA_014825645.1 of Pseudomyrmex dendroicus. Taxonomy (NCBI): domain Eukaryota; kingdom Metazoa; phylum Arthropoda; class Insecta; order Hymenoptera; family Formicidae; genus Pseudomyrmex; species Pseudomyrmex dendroicus. The sequence continues at coordinate 7,220 of QVNZ01013524.1, read as the reverse complement.
AAAGTGAACAGAACAATATTGAAACGAGAAAAATGATAGGGGGAGGGGGGAGAAAAGAAACAAAAGGTATTTCTACTTTGACTTGGGGGTGTTTATGTAATGCGGTTTTATGTTATACATACGTCGCTTTTGTGCGAAAATAAAGAAAAGAAATTCAAAGGCCATCAACCACCCTATACGCGATATACGTGTCGACGGGAACTTACTTTTCAAGTGAGCCGAGCGACGGGCTCGAATGTGCACACGGTGGGATGCGCGTCGTTCGTAACCGCCGAACGTCCAGAAGTGATTTGTATCTTTCCTACGTAACGCGCGCGAGGCGAAATCCAGCGTAAAAGGTCATCATTTCAGAATGCGCGTCGAAAAATAAATCTTTCACGCGAAACGGGGGAGTGCACGCGCGTGCACATGGAGCGCGGATCGTTTATCGGACGCGAGGGAAGTGTGTGTTGCTACACGCGCATCCTCCTCGCACACAAGCGAACGACGTGCAATTAAAAAAAAAAAAAAAAAAAAAAAAAAAAAAAAAAAAAAAAACTTAATTCGAATATGTTCCAGACGAGCTGTTCGACTGAGAGAACGAAAAGGAGAGAGAGAGAGAGGGAGAGAGGCACACACTTTTGCATCGAGTGCGATAGAGCGTATGTCTTTCGAAGTACATAAGATTACGAGAATCTCGTTCTGCCTCATGGACGAGATGAATCCAACTTGAACCGTCTGTACACACGCTCGCGCCAGTTTATCCACAAATAAAGGGATATATAATCCACGATAGCACGCTCCTACGTAGCTAACATCTAAACACGGAGACTCCGCTGCGACGTTCACTATGTATATACTATATAATATATATGTATGTATATACAATATACATACATATATATGTATACACACACACACCTATATATTGCGTCTATTTCTCGCATCGAGTCCGTGATGTCGTTGAGCGAACTCTCGTCTCCGCTCTCACAAACGGACACAATCTACCATCTACGTGCATCCCACGGAATGCGGCCAAATTTACACGAATCCTATAGATACTACGTGTATCGCGCGCAATATCGTCTGTTGTACATACCCGTTTCTTGCCGTATTAATTTATATGTGGATTTTCGACAAAGGACCGTAGCTCTCTCTCTCTCTCTCTCTCTCTGTCGTTGCACTTGATTATTATGAAAATAATTATAGGAGTGTAATTATTCAGAGGAGAATTTACAAATGAGTATAATAATGTAAAAATGTAACGTTTAAACGTTTTGCAACTGCTAACGAGTGCAAATAATAGGGAAGAGTAAATTGCACGCAAACGAGATAGGTCAAAAGAGTTGAAGTATCAGGCGCACAATAGCTGGCAGATTTGAGAGCTCGCAGACGCGTGTAGCAAGTTGCCTCCGCGACACAACGGAAACACTTTGAGTGCATTTAACCACCCTAACGAGTCCGTTTGAAGTAGTAACACAGCGTAAGCCGCGTCGTCGTCGTCGTCGTCGTCGTTGCCAGTAACCGCGACGTGAAGAGAGCGCATCATCAAAATGTCGCTATATACGGACGTCTATTTCTCGTATTGAGTCCGTGACATTAAAGATGGGCGAACGCGTTCTCGCAAATGGCAGATCCGGCACAAGGGAGCTGTCGTTTTGCCTCGCAGAGAGCGATCTTCCACCCCGCGTTTCCGACGAGCTCTCTCTTCACCTTTTCTCTCCCCATCCCGCCCCGTCTTCTTTCTGGGCGAAGATATTCTTAAGACGCCGCCATTCAGATACTTCGAGGGCAAAAAGTAGAAGCTGTCAAGCTTTTCTTGAAGCGGACGCCAACCTTCCTCGCCACCGCCTCACCGCCGCGCCGTTCGCCATTTGGCGTTCCCTTTCCGCCGTTCTCCACCCTCGACGACGATATATCGGCGTATCCGCCGTCTTCTTACACGCCCGTGTGTTGTGGGTGCTTTTTATTTATATTCATCATCACGCGTCCTGATTCCGTCCCTCCCAACGAACGAGGTCGGAAACGAGGTTTGCGAGAGGGAGGAGGGATAAATAAAGCCCGAGGGGAGAAAAGAAGAAATCCGGCGAAGATGACAAGTAATAATAACGGGGCGTCGGGAACGGGAAAAAATATCAACCGCTTCGTGTCGTTTGCGGCAAACGAAGCGGGCAACGAGCGTGTGTGTGTGTATATATATGTGTGGGTGGGTAGAAAGGTCCTCGTGGTGATTAATGAAATGCATTAACTCTTTTCCCGAGAGAAAGAAAGAGAGAGAGAGAGCCTGAGAAAACACCGTCGGCCGGGAGATCGCGCAACTGCGGATCGTGCACAAGCAACGTTTCACTCCTCCGCGGAGTGGCGGACGCCGCGGTTCTGCTATTGCTATTGATACATTCGCGCACACAAGCGCGATTAAACGAAGCAATGCGGTTTGTATTATGTATCGCGCGCGCGGATTGCCGAGGGAATTGCGCCGGATATATATCGGAATTATCGCGCGTTTTTCCCGCGCGTTCTCGTTTTTTTGACAAAGTTGAAAAGTAGATTTTTTTTTTTTTTTTTTAACAACACAAGTTATTATCGCGACGATGAAAACTTGTTTCGCCGCAACTTCTTCAAGAGTACAATCGATTTCTCGCGATATTTGAGCTGTAAATTAAATTTCCGTAGTCGTAAGAAAAGTCATCCGGTATCGATCTCTCCTGTTGTGCTGTTTCATCGAAATAACTCCCGTCTCTCTGTGTACGTTGTGCATCAAATATACAGTAAAATAATAAATATGTACATATGTTTATTTACATCGACGGTCGTCTATTTCGAAAATAAAACAAGATGCTCAAAATAAATATTATTACATATAAATTAGAGATGCAACGAATATTATTTCGGCGAATATTAGGTTACGCCAACTTGTAAATTTGGTTCGAATTTCAAATGTGTTTTTGCTATTTTTTAAAAAACTTATTTATTTAAAAATTATCGATTGTCTATTCTTGTAGAATTATTTATTTTTAACAAATTGTAATTGGCAATTATTGTCAGAAACAATTTGCACGTTAAATTGATATAATCAATCATTGAACTTGTTGTAGTTTAAAACCAGTGTGTTCTAAATACATATACATATGTATTATGTAACAAAATTAATGTGTTTAATTTAATTTCATTAGGTATAAATAAATTAGATACTCGAGCACATGTTAAAACCATCCGCGACTAAGATGGCAGTCTGTTAGCTACTATTTTTTGAATTCTCTTTTATTTTTACATTTAAAACTATTTAGGCTGAAAAACTATTCAAAAAGTAGTAAACACCGTTTTTGAATAGACAGAATATCGATTAGTTGCCTGATATTCGTTGCAACTCTGATAAAACAAAATTCGTTTCTAGAGAAAAATCGTCACTTACACCACACCATACTGTAAGGAATTTTCCAGAAATATTATACATAATTTCACGCATTTTTTGCGTGAACGAACTGCCGGTAAACACCGTTCGTAGACAATCGGGCTTGCCGAATTTTATCGATTCGCGGGAAAGCAAGTAGCGAGCACGGCAATCGCTACCGAGCAGCCAACAGAGTCGTCTCTTTGGCAGTTGTGACCGTAAAAAACGTTGTATAATCATAGTGAACGAAGTATCTTCACTCGTAGTGTTAAATTCAGTGCCGTCTAATAATCCTAGTCTTCAGTGCTCTTCAAACTTTCGCTCGAATCTCTACAATATATTTACTTATTAAACGTTCGTTACGTAACAAAGCAGAAATTTCTCTCGTGTGAAGTGAAAGAACAAGCTATTTTCAGCGTGAAAAGAAAGCTTGGCGCGCGCGCGCGCGCGCGTTATATTCATAATAATTCATGGTCGACGGAAATCCGTGCCGACGTACCATTATCTATTATCGAACAGGCCCGACGGTAGTGGCTATTTCGCTGATATTTCCGTGTTAAGGTCGCGCACGCACAACACACGAGGTCCGGCCCGTTGCGTGGAAGTCGAGTATCGTCGGGAATAACGTGAGGTGCTCTTAGGAAAATTGACCGTGCCTAATGGCACCGGCGCACATCGTGTGCCGGATAATGATGATGGCGGTCGCGATAATCGCAAATATAAGAACATCCCCGACGCGCGTACAAACGAACGTCGACGCGTGTACCCGCGTGTGTGTATTCGGCGCGCAGTTACCCGTCGATCTCGTCGACGTAGGTACCACCGCGCTCTCTTTATTTCTTGAAACGAGATTCTTGTTTGCTCCAGTGAATAATTCTCGGTTCCTTTGGTCGAGTTCTCTCTCGTTCTCGCTTTATTTCGAGTTTATTCTGTCTTATATCATACCGGCCAGAGACGAGAGAAAGTCAAGCGCGAGTGGAGAAAATACTCGTTTTTTTTTTCAATCTTTACGTTTTAATTAAGACCGCGAGGATTTAATAGCTGCACGTAACGTACAAATGTATCAAAATAAATTTAAGAGGTCTTACGGTATTTGATGGCACATCTGGACTTCGCGCGCGCGCGCGCGTGAAAGAATTATTGCACTGTGTATCGCGAATGATCAGCTATTTTTTAAAAACGTCTTAACACAACTGTTGAAATATAACGCTGCAGTCGTAATTAAAATTCAAATAGAAAAATGCTGTTAAATCTACTGGATTGCGTATGTGTTGCAATAAGTGTTGTCGCTTGTGTGCACGACGGAGAACGAGAGATATTATCCTTCGCAAATGTATATTATTTTCCTGCTTGTGTACACACACTGCGCTACATTTGTTTTTGTTTAGGACGAGTAAAGCTTGTAACCAGAGTTGGAATATTTGTGCTGTAACATTTCTCTTTTAGTATAAATATATATATATATACTCCTTTTAGAATCGATTCGAAAGAGAGTAAAGTAAGCAACGTGGCACGATGTATGTGTAGCTGTTTCGATGTGTTTTGAAAGCTTCACGGAAATAGCAGAGTGCGATGTATCAATAAATAACATCTATATAAAATTCCGCCACACACACATACATACACGCACGTATACTATCGGTATCGGTCACATTATTTTCATGTATTATTTTATAACGCGTGCCGACATCGAGCGAGTCGTATTTAATACGTTGCTTGTCAATTAGACAACTACGCAATGCAATTGCGAGCGTCAATCGTAATCCCGATGTTACACACGATGTTAAGGGTTAGTTCGAGTTTATCAATATTTATTTTCCTCTTTTTTTTTTCTACAAATGACACGCACTTTTTTCGGAAAAATTAAAAATATAGTTTCGCTCTCATATTTTCAAATATTACCGAACAAACAAAGCTTGTTACCGCTTCGGCGCGTCGACGTGCGCGATGAAACCCGAAAAAGAAGATTACTCTCGGCATAGAGAGAGAGAGAGAGAGAGAGAGAGAAAGAGAGAAGGAGAGAGAGAGAGGATGGTCTGTCACCGTGATAAATTTGCCGCCTCCAATCCTCGTAGCCACGGAAAATATTTCTATCGACTAGGGAGATCGTGGGATAGGGATAGGAAAGAATGCGGGAAAAAAAGAGACACGCACGCGCGTAGGCGCCGCTCCGCGGGGGTGCGTCGAAGAGGAGATGCAGTGTGTGGATGCAGCATCCCCCCGTCGAAAAATATATAGAAACGCTTCGGGTGAGAGATGCTTCGAGTCTCCCAACGGCCGGATCTGCAAACTGGTTCCTGGCGTTTCGTTATATGGGAAAACGCCACGTCTGGAGAGTAGGCAGTAGTAGAGAGAGAGAGAGAGTCGAGATAGACGAGGGGACGGTTTTCCCATCGTATTGCGACGTTGTGTATATATACGATTGTGCATCTGTATGCGAAGAAGAGAGAGAGAGAGAGAGAGAGTGAGAAAGCGCAAAGTGGTTCAACGAGCACCGAGGGAAAACGGGGGTTTACTAGGAAAGAGAAAGAGAGAGAGAGAGAGAGAGAGAGAGAGAAAGGGCTGTCAGGACTACGAAGGGTTTGCGCTCGAGAGTGAGCCCGTTGGTGGCAGGAGTAGCTATAAAATACAATTTCAGGGGTGTCGGTTTAATACCACGCATACCGCGCAAATATTTCATCTATTATCTACATTTCGTAGATACGCAGACATTCTCGCCCGGGCGGCTCGTGTAACGGGCGCGCGCGCGCGCGCGGAGTAAATGGCCGGGGATGGATGTATAGATGTAGTGAAGCTGCGAATATTCCTCAGGCACACCACGACACCGGTCCCGCATGCTATCCCCCGTCGTTGGGATTACTACGCCTACATGTCGAAGCATCCCTTTTGTGAGTGAGTGAGCGCGTGCGTGTACATGGACCCGCGTAAATCAGTGCATTTCAATTCACAGGTTGGTACCTACACGCGCAAATGCCGACGACGGTAATCATGAATTAAGGAGACGTGGAGAAATTTTATGGCTACGAGAATTCTATCAGATATCTATAGATATTGCAGGATGTTATCACAATACTGAGGATTATTACATTAATTGCGTATATATCATTACTTATTGCATTTATGGAGCTTTGTTACAGTCAATAGGCTTTATTATATTTTTACGTTAAGTTAATATTTATAATATTTTTAATATTAAATAGTCTTTAAATTAGTTTGTTTAAGCGTTGTATAGATTTTTATGTAAACGAGAATTAGTTCATCAAATGATTTTTGATGATGATCGCAATTTTAAAGCTATGTATATTGATTGCATCTTTGCTAAATATATCAGGAGCTTGGATATATATTAAAATACACGCACACATACGCACACATGTTTGTGACAAATATGAATATTCGAAACTCGTTTAATAAGTGAAATTTATCACTTTATATAAAGTTTAAGTTAATGGACATATCCAATCAAACAATCTGTTCTCAATGTAGATTTGTTACAGCTATTCAATTTAAAGAACATAGTCACAAACAATTAAAACTCGATTGCAACACGCAATTGTGAGCTCGCGAAAATTGCAAATAAACGATGTGTTCGAAATACGCTCCGAAAATATGTTCCGTGATATGTTGTCACGCTTTTCGCCACGGTTTAACTTATCCCGCACTGATCGTAATTATCGGTAATTACGTCACATGTTATTATAGATCAAGATTTAAAAACACATTATGCGCTCTCTCTCTCTCTCTCTTTCTCTCTCTTTCATTCGCGAAATTGATTCGACAGATACTGACGCTGTTATTAATGATATCGATGAAATCAATTTCACATTGTGCGCGCAACAAAGAAAAAAAC